>JAQGAB010002867.1:0-10877 GCA_034696565.1 Isotomurus graminis
TTAAAGGTGACAAAATTATCGCGCAGATTTGAACCAACACAGGAATTATCTGAAAGGTCTCAGCCATTGTATCTCTATGCAGCCTGGACGGAAAAGACCAAGAAAGTTGACCTACTTTATCAGATACAGATTACTACATACCCCAAATGGGAACAGGAAAATATCTAATTAAGTTACGTAAAACATAAAACAGGAATTTATAATGGAAACTAATAAGCTTTCAGTTTATGTTTTAACCTTCTGTTTTACCTTAACATATCAATCAGCCAGTACTATACAACACCCCATGCCTGTAGAGAATTTGGAGCGAACTGATTGCGTAAACATTTAGCAGTTCAGCAGTCAGTATTCAGTATAGATAAGTTAATATTGATTGAAGCTAAATTAAAGCAATTCAATGAAGGAAACAAAGATAGAAATTATACGATCTAACCATGCAATCTACAATTTTAATTTTATATCCCTATGCAGTGTGTACTAAAATACACCAAGCATGAAGTTTTGAATCTATACCTTTTAAGAAAATGCTCCAAAACACAAAAACGCATGAAGTTCCACATCTTTCCCCAGATTATGATGCATAGTTTTCATGTACGCAATAGTAGCATGTGCTTTGCTACAATTTTAATTGTAATATACCAACAACAGACATGGTAAAATGCCATCTGAGAAGAGCAATTAAAATTACTCCACAAAAGGATTGTAGGTGCTACATTGTTCTGCTGTCCACACGCAACTCACAAATGTTCATCATGAGATAAGAAGTTGACTCGCCCGTCAAAAGAAAAGAATTACAGTGAACAATAATGATCATGTGAACATGCCAATTGCCAAAGAGTTCAGATTATCTGCAAACGCAAATTAAGGGCTTTGTGATTCCTACAGTTCTCATAAATTAAGCAAGACCTTCTGATACACACTGCACTCTATTCATTTGGCGTTCTAGAAGCGTTAGGTGCGGAAGATGATTCCGTCCCAAAGCATTTTAACATTTTGTGCTGATCAGCATTTAGAATTGGAGAAAAAGTTAACGCAAACTAAAGAATATTTATCAACCAAAACCTCCCTTGATCTGCCTTTAAACACATGTTGTGATTCTGTTAACCACAACCATAAACCTATTCGACTCGCCGTGATTGGAAAATCTCCAGAGGAAATCTTGCAGAAACTCATAGCAGGGCATTATCATGTTACCCCAAAAACCTCAAGTATCCGTAAACCTAAGCTGTGTTTCCAGTATACAGGGCAAGGAGCACAATTCCACAGGATGGGTGAAGGTCTCTACGCCTCCTTTCCTGTTTACCGCAAGGAATTTAACAAGTGCACTGACTTTTTTAAACGAACATACGGCCTGGACTTGTCCCGAATTCCTCCAGATTTGGAAAGTAAATCAACATTTCTCCAAAAAGCTTACGGACTCCTCCCAACCTTATGTCTTCAGTACGGCCTCTTCAAACTCTGGGAATCTTGGAACATAAAACCCGACACAATTCTTACCCACAGTCTTGGTGAATACGCAGCAGCTGTTCAATGTGGATACATAAGTTTCGAAGTAGCTGCAACAGTCCTTACAGAAGAATGCAGGTATTTTGAACTCCTTCTTAGTGACGGAAGAATGCTCGTCATCCAACAAAGTCCAGAGGGAGCCACAAATTTGATAAAGCGTCTTGAAGACTCCCAAGATAAAATAACCTCTCAAGTGGAAATCGCCTTGAACAACAGTCCATCTCAAGTCGTTGTTTCTGGCAAACTGGAGAGCATTGAAAAGTTCCAGAGCATCTGCGAGGAAGAAGGAATTCGTTGTCGAAAGATTCCCGTTAGCCTCGCCTACCATTCAAAATTGATGCGTCCTGTCTACCAACATTGTCTTAACAAGACCGAGTCCCTGATATTCGCAGGTAAACCTAAAAACGACCTCGCTTACATTTCTGGAATGACTGGGACAATGCTGAAGGACGGAGAGATGTGTGCTTCCTACTGGTGTGACCATTTTACATCTCCTGTGAATTTCCAAGCTGCCTGCTTCACAGCTATTCAAGAAAAATGCGATTTTTTCTTAGAAATTGGACCACGACCTGTTTTATCATCGTTTGTACATGAAGTCTTTAACTACAGGAAGATGAAAGGAGAAATTTCTCCGGCATGTGAGATTAACTGTCTTCCATCCATCAAGCCTGATGTAGATGAGTGTTCCACCATTCTACACAGTTTGGCTGAGCTTTTCGTCAATGGATGGAATGTAACGTGTCCAATGATTGAAACAATTTAATGAACATAAGCTTTATGAGTCTAAACAATGAAAGTACACCATTGAAAGTTTAATTTCCTTGACCAGACGTAATTAACATCATTAAACATATTCATTCACTATCTTTTCGTTTCCATACTTCATATTCACCTGTACTGCACATTTTTGTGCCATCACTCCCAAGTCCCAAATACCACAAAGTATGAGCATAATACGAAGCATCAATCTTTTAGGCACCACTGGGAATCGTAACCATGCAAATGTGTTGAATTGTTCTGTACTCAAAGCCATCATTTCATTGTCACAGATTTTTGTTCACAGCTTCGAATGATTTCCCTCTGATCTTTAGATACTTTCATTAATATTTTCACAAGTGCACTTACTTCCTGAGCTATTGAATAGTCATACACCTAACCTCGCTCAGCCTCCAGCATGACTACTTCTACAGTCACTTTGGAGGACCTGCTGGACCTGGGAATCTCAGGGACCGACGTAGGATGTGTAAACTTTAACATCATACGAATTATCTTAGGGGACTTAATTAAGAAGATGGGTAAGATCGATAAGTCTCCTGTCACCCTCGGGGAGTTCGAGTCCAACATCGTTTCGGTACTTCCATATCTGTTTCATATTTACTTTTATGCCTTCGCATTTAATTAAACTTACGAAATGACTTTGGGTTTTTAGAACTACAGGAACTACATGCTGGGAGAACCGGTTTCCCCAATGCCAGGTGTAGTTCGCTTGGCTGGAGGAACGGTTTCGAAGAAAGGGGCTTTAGGCCAATCTCCAAGACCCCCACAAGCTCCTCGACCTGGAGCTCCTCCTTTGCCGCCTTCAGCTGGAACCCAAGCTCAGGGTGGTGGAGGAGGCTCACAGCAAGGTCAGTCTGGAGGCCCTCAGGGAACTGGACAGGTACAACAAGGTCAGCCAGGAAAGACTGGTCAGCCCGGCTCACAAGGACCTGGGCAAGTACAACAACAAGGTTCAGGTCAAGCTCAACAACAAGGTCCAGGTCAAGCTCAACAACAAGGTCCAGGTCAAGCTCAACAACAAGGTCCAGGTCAAGCTCAACAAGGATATGGACAAGTACAACAACAGGGCCAACAAAGCACACAGGCTGGACAACCTGGAGTTCCTTATGGAACGCAAGCAGGCTCTCCGAATTCTGAAGCAGGAACTCAACAGGGTCTGCCCGGACAATCTGTTGGTCAGCAAGCCCAAACTCAAGGCCAACAAGGGACTCAACAAGGTCAAGTTGGGGCTTCTTCAGCCAAGCCGGGACAAGCAGGTGTTCCTAAAGTTCAACCTGGTGGTCCTAAAGTTCAACCTGGTGGTCCTGCTCAACAAGGACCAGGTCAACCCGGAGCTCCGCAAGGTCAGACTGTACAAGCTCAACAAGGTGGTCCTCAAGCTCAGTCTGGAGTTTCTGGTCAACCTAAGCAAGGGATTTCCAAGGGCCAGCAAGCAGGATCTACTGCTCCAGCACAAGGCACCCAAGCCGCTGCAGGACAATCCCGAGCTCAAGGTCAAGTGCAAGGGGGCCAGCCTCAATCTACTTCCGGAGGACAAGGAGCTCCAGGTTCCCCATCGGATGGGATACGCCAGTCTCCCAGCGGGCACGGTCCTTCTGCGTCAGGCTCTCAAGGCGAACGCCACAGAACACATGAAATCGATCACGGGTTATTATTGCAGCCATTTGTACTTCAAGACAAATGCAATTTCCTATATGACATTTTTCTTGTAGGATGCTGAAAGATCTCCAAGACCGTATTAATAGCATGGAGGAAGTTGTCTACTCCCCAGACGATCCTCAACACCCGAGTCAACGTAAAGTGGCTCCCGATCCTAAGAGTAAAGGGAAGGATGGTGACATGGCCCCTGCGGACATGTGGCAGCTTGTCAACCTCAACAACAGAATCGCTGCTGCAGAGGCTGCCATACAAAAGGTAACGTTTCCTTAGAGCAATCCACGCTTCCCTGAGACCTTACAATGATAATTAATGACACTTCTCCAGATGGCTGGATTAGTCGACAACATGGCAAGTAAAGGAGCCATTAGCATTCCTTCCAGTGGAGATGACGAACGGAAGAAACGGCGCAAGAAGGAGAAGGATGCCGACTCAGGCAATGATGGCTCTCCGTCTCCACCCCCAGGCACCAAGTCCAAGAAAGCTGAAGGAGGTCGTGGGGGAGGTCATCATGGAGGTGCAGATGATTCTACTGATCCTATTTACGAACCAACGGGTGCTACCTCTGATGCCCTAGCTAGTCCTAGTGGGCATCACCACAAAAAAGGCCAAAGGAAATCCCAAGACCAGGGATCTCAAGCAAAACGCGGAAAAGGGTCCCAAGACGCTGGAACGATGGCCGAAGGGGAAGAATCCCTCTCGCAGGTTGACGAAACGTATGATCCAACTACCCCAGAAGGTCAGAAGCGGAAGTCAGGTTCCGAAAGAAAATCAGGGTCTCGTGGAGAGCACCACCACAAAGAGTCCCGTGCCCAAGGGACTGGGGGCGATGAAAGTGAAGGAGGTGCACCTCGTAAGTCTCACAGACTCTCAGGTCGTGAAGAGGCTAAGGGCTTCCTTCGACCCAGTCAAGTCAAGAACATCACTGAATCCCAAATAAAGTTGCTGTCTCCTGATGAGCAAATGCAGGTTCGAAAACTTAAACACCAAATGGGAGAACCTTCCGTGTCTATTGACTTTGAACACATGACGCCTGAAGATATCTCAAAAATTCCTATCGAGGACTTAATTCGTATGACTCCTAGTCAAGTAAGAGGTATCAGTGATGCTGCCACGGCGAGTATGGACGCTGACCAACTCAAGGCCCTTGACGATATTCTCGCAGTAGAACGAGAGCATTACAAGGACATTTCACACTTGACTGAAGATGAGATTGAAAACATTCCTCCAGAAGTTTTGGCTACGTTGCCTGCTGAGGTTCAAGAGAAGATGCACGAGATTCAACAGGACATCAAATATCACAAACCTTCCGTGTTTGACAACTTGGATCCTGCAGAAGTAGCTACTATTACAATATCCACACTTGACAGACTCACTCCAGACCAAGTGGCCAAGATAAGTGATGACGTCAGGAGCCACATGACTCCAGAGCAGTTAGCTAAACTGGATGAGATACAAGAGTCTGGACAGAATTACAATAAGAGAGAGACTGGAGATGACTTCTTCTCTGAAGCGAGTATGGTGTCAAATCAAGATCACAAGGCTGGGAAGAGGAAGAAACCAACGCCAAAGAGACATCGGGATAAGAAACGGAAAGGCAAGAAAGACGAAGAAGGTCAAGTTGATGATACTCCAGTGATTCCCAAACCTCGGTTGGGAGAGTACAGGCAAATCCTTACGATGGAAGGCTACTTGGCTTCGCTCCGCAGGGAGGATATTGAAAATATGGCTGCTGGGGCTGTGAAAGATGAGCTCAGACGTCAATACGCTCAGCTTCAAGGACTTCAAAACAAGTTGGTTAAGGATATTCATGATAAGATGGAAATTGTGTATCAAAGGCTTCTCAGGGAAATTATCACGCAGCAGCTTAGTAAGTCATAAACCTCCTTTTACTTTTATGTATACTCCCGACCGAAAATACTAAAACCTGCACCTCCTTAGCTTCTTCCCCATACACTATCCTGGATTCTGCGGAAAAATGTCCAGGACCTGGAATATGTAAAGGTCACGGTATGCCAGCTGGTATTGCTGTTTGTCAGTACCCAGACGTAGCTGGCAAGAGCAAGACAGAATTATTGAAGCCTGATGATTCAGCTTGTCCTTCGTGTGGAATGGGAATGGGAAATGCTGAACTGAAGAATCTGAAAACTCCTATCTTTCCCAAAGTCAAACAGGGTGAAATGTCAACCACAAATCTTACAACGATGGTTGGGGAGAAATTCGATTACCAAAACCAACTTGCAAAGGACGCTGCTGCAACTGATGATGCGATTAAAGAGATGCGTGCGTTGATCACTCTCGACTTGGATAAGATGCGACGGAATATTAAGGTATGATAGATCCTCTGCAAATCAATTTATCTGTTTAGTACGTTCATACACTACGTTTAAATTATTTTTCACATGTTTCAAGAACACTGAAGTGGGTGAGTTTGATGAAAAAGACATTCTTGAAAGACTGGAAACTCTTTGGGAAGCAGTCAAAGTCATAAAGATTAACGAAGAGTCTCTTGCTGCAAAGATCGCCCGGCAGGAGACGCTTATGAAGAAAGGTCCTACAAGTAATTATGTTTTACAAAATGCTTTGACATGTGAGATGTGGTGTGTGAGGTCTATAGTAATTGATATTATTAATTTGTGTGTTTCAAGGAGAGGGTGCAGAGCCTCTCGCGTTCGGACCTCACGCTGCCAGGCAGCACAGCTATGCAACTGTTCCTGGAACTGTAGAATCCCCAACACACGCAGTTCCTAATATCAGTGTGGCTAAAGATGAAGGAGAGAAAGATAATGTAGTACGATCCAACTCAGCAGACAAAGACGACATTCAAACACTCTTCACAAATTTGGCAAATGTGATTGGAGAATGTGCTGATCAAAAAGACAGAATTGATGTATGCGTTGTTCATGTCATCATCATTATGCATCTGATTTTCATTAACAAAAATGTATTTTGTATACAGCAACTTATGGATACTGTTCGTATAATTGAATCAGGAATGGTGACCAAGCAAATGCTCACAGACGCCATGAGTGACAAGGCAGACAAAGGACAGATCAATTCGAAGGTTTCCTACGATGAATTTGGAAATACTGTGGACGAACTGCACAATCAACTCCACAATCTGATGGTAGAAGGTTATCAGAGGAATGAGACCTGGAAAAAGGTTACCGCCGACTTGGCTGAAGAACTTGCAGAAAAATTGGACAAAGTGGAACTGGCTCCTATTAGGGCCTTCTTCAAGAATCGACTGAAGAAGTTGGAAGATCGTGTCCTAATTTTGTCCACCATTTTGGAAGAACCAGATCCAGCAGGAACCCGGAAAAAGATGTTGAAGAACTACAACTGTATTTCTTGCGACAGGAAAGTCAACATTACTGGCCTTACAAATACTTCCACTCTTCCTCAGCTGCCAGCACAATTTGTGTCCAGCAGTACTGCTGCACGGAGAACATTTGATCTCTGTAATTTGAGGAACCAAAGGACACGACAGTAAGTAATAATACGAATAGTTTTCACCAATAACAGACCAATTCAAAAATGAATTGCTTTACCAGGGATTCAGAAGCGAAGGAAATCGCAGAGTTAGAACAAACGGTGAAACGACTGAGCCAGACTAACCGAATGAGTGGTCGTGAAGGTCAACTCAAGTAAGACTCAAGTTATTAGTTAATTCAAACATACGACCTTAATCCACGACCCTATCTAATTAATTTTCGAATCATAGTGAGAAGGATTTGATGCAAGCAGTGAACCGGTATTCTGGACAACAAGACCCAGCAGGTGCAGCTGGAGATCTTCCTACTTTCCGAAAAAGTTTGGGTTCCCAACAACAAAACGCAGTGCGAGCATCCCAAGACCAGCGAAAGTCAATGGAACAACAAGCAAGGAAATCATTGCAGGAGCAAACGACGAGGTTCATAATTTAGTCCAACAAATTCATATATTGAAGTCTGAACTTCACTGAGTGAATATTTTAAAAATAATCCGGCAGAGTTTCGGATAATCAACTCCAAATCATGAAACAAGAAAGCCAATCTCAAATTCAGGAGCCGATGATGGAAGAAGAAGACTTTGAAGAAGAATACTTGGAGTACTACGAAGAGGAAGAAGACGAGGAGCCGCTGTCAATGGGACAAGAAGAATAAACTCAACTCAAAAACACCAAATATTCAACTGCCACGCTACAAACTGAACACTAAAGATAAATTAACATCAGATTATATCGGGCGTTTTCATGCTATTTAATAAACACACTTCTTCATGAACTATAATGATTCGATCAGTACTGCACATTATCAAGCAAATCTATCAGATAAAATGACATTATACGGTTTAGGAGAAAGTATAAAAGGCACGGTAGGTTCATAGCCATTGTTTGGCCCGTTCTTATCGAATTCAAAATTAAATCGTTGAAACAAATTAGTCGTAAATAGAAAGAGACTGTCTCAAAAGAAAGAGAGAGACAAGGACTCTCATTCCTGCATCATCATCTCATCATGGAGTGTTTGATAATAATTATTATTACTAAACACATGGCATACGCCTGATAAACAACACTATTGTACACTTGAAGGCCATCGTCAAATGTACGAAAATCATAATTGTCTGAACAAGCCGATATAAAAGTTTAACTAGGCTATGAACTATGAACAAGAAAGATACCACAGACTGCAGAAGTTTAGACGCACAAGAGAAACATTTTTTATTCATCACAAACCGGAGGAGTCTTGACGAAAATAATAGTTTCTACTTTTTAATTAATATCAAACTGGTCAATCACTGGCCGCTGCTACTCAAGTCGGTCTTTTATGAGGATGCTGTACGGCAGAGGAGTAAGGATAAATGCCAACTCAGGGTCGAATCCATTATCAGGTCCGTCCTTGTCAAATTGAATATCAAATCTTTGGAATAAATTGGTTGAGAACAAGAAGAGACTGTCTCTGGCTAAGGTTTCTCCAAGGCATTGACGTCGTCCAACAGAAAACGGAATGAGAGCATCGTGTTTTTTGAAAGTCTTGCCATCCGGACTGAGGAACCTTTCAGGTCGGAAGTTCTCTGGGTCTCCCCAAATGGCTGGGTCGCTATGAATATAGCGAAAATTCGGGATAATCAACGTGTCTTTTGGAATCATGTAACCTTTGAACTCTTGGTCTTGATGGGCTTTGTGGGGCAATACTTGTGAGACAATGGAGGCAAACCGGTGTGTCTCAGCAATCACTGCTTCAGTGTAAGGCATGCTGAAAGTAGAAAATTGAAACAATTTATCAGATTTAGCTGCAGCTTTAATTAAAAACTGTTTTTATTCTTACTTGGGTCTATCCGCAACGGAACATGGTCTCGTATTACCAGTGACTTTCTCAATCTCCTTCTGGAGTTTCTTTTGAATGTCAGTCATCTTTGACAAGTACAGAATCATCCAAGACAAGGTTGTGGAAGTTGTGTCCGAGCCCGCAAAGTACAGATCGCCCAGAATACCCAGTAAATTGTTTTCTAAACCAATTGCATCAACAAATTTGTAAATTACAAACATCTTGCACAAATGTCATTAAAAATCCCATCCTTGTGTCACCTCCTGTCTTCCCCAGAAAAGGGGATGTTGGATCTGTAGTCTTTTTGATTTCTTTTATAAAGGTGTCGATGAAATCCCTATAATTAAATCCAATTATATTCAAATTCCATGGTCTGCCATTCGTATATGCAATATACAAACCTTTGATGGCCCTCTTCATAAGAAGCCAGATGTAGAGCGATTGACTTTCTGTAGCTTTCGGTAAAACCATCCATCTGTTGTCGAAGGCGGTTGTATCCTGATAAGCCCGGAAAGATTTTTGCTACCCAAGGAGCGAACATTAAAATAGCCCCTCCTTTCAACATCTCGTTAAATACCCTGGATATATCAGCTAGATAGAGTACACTCTTATGACTGCTTTTTAGTTCATAATACTAACTTGTTAGCTTTGGTTGTCATCTGTATAAGGGCAGTATCCGTTTGCTTGTGCCTTTCACCAGTAACAATTGCCCACACAGAATTAACCACAGCAAGAAGTAACTTCTCTTTCATATCTTTCACAGGCTTGTCCTGGTGAGATTTTAGGATATCCATAAGCTCATTAACTTCAAGCATTATGGATTCCTCCATTGTATTTTTTCCAAATCCGAAATCTCTCAATTGCCTTAAAGTGAATCGTCTCAACTGCTCCCAGTCCTCTCCTTCCGTATGTATCACACCTGCCCAAAAAGTGAATGATTATAATCGAGCGTATTCTAGCAGTACGCAATAAAAGGAGAGCACTGCATCATTTAAGGAGGAAGTCTCACCATGATGTTTATCCCCAGTAACGAAATCAAACAACACTAGATTTTGTCTGCCAGAGAAATTCGATTCGCTAAATATCTCTTTCAACAGTTTGTAGTCTGAGACAATCACAGCCCTAAAACAATTCGTAGGTGAATAAAACAAAATCATATTATTTAGGGGTTTCTAAATCTCACCTGTTTGTGGCAAAATCAACCTTGAAAATCGGTCCATACTCTTTAGCCCATTTTGCGAAGCTTTTGTATTGAAACTTCTCCAATTGCAATAGATTTCCCAACAATGGAAGGCCTTTGGGACCTGTAATGGACAGTGAGCAATAATATTTTCTGCACCCCACATCTCATGATATTTGAAAGTACTTGTACGGCAAATCTGTCTTACCTGGTGGTAAGTTGTTCCATTTTGGCTTCCAAAGGAAAAAGTATATAATTGCTGCAGCAGCAATGACGAGGACGATAGTTCCCGACAACATCTTCCTTGTATATGTGCCAAATCGACACTGGATCTTTCAGCGTGATGTTCAGATCACTGTGGAATGGTTGTTTGGGTAGGGCACTTTCTGAGGGGTGTTGAGTGTAATTTTGAGGAACGAAGGTCACTGGATACTGGAGAGATTATATTA
>JAQGAB010002868.1:0-10876 GCA_034696565.1 Isotomurus graminis
TACACTCACTCACACACACACACACTTCCCTCAACTTCGGTTCCCAACCCGGTATTCTACACACATTGTACATTAAATGTACATCTTTGAAAAAGCCAAGAATCCCAAAATCCATCTCACTCAAGTCGCAGACAAGTCTTGAGATGGTGGATTTACTCCCAAGTCAAATGATTCTACGCAACCAGAATAATACCTTTCCTTTTTTGGACCATTTCGCCACTATAATGTTGTGTATCGACTTTTATGCAATAGAACAAAAGAATTATACTCATCTTATAGAATTGCAAGGGATCTTAGAGTATCCAGTCTTACACAGGTAACTGCACACTCCTTCTTTACCATATGATGTTTACCTAAATGCGAAACTTAATTGTGGAATGTGAACAAGGAAATTGTGTAAGAAAAGGAAATTACTTTTGCTGACTCACACTGGAAATCAAATAGAGGTTATAATAGTTTGATTAGAGACTTATAGCGTATGGACGATTCTTCAGGGAGAGAAAATTTATTTAGTTTCAATGTGGCATGATGATAACATTTCCTTATGAAGATGAGAGAGTATTAAAGAAGTTTAGTTCTTTAGATGTAGTTTCTTTGAGTGTACCGTGTGTGGGTCGTCTCTGGGTATCTTTGAGTTCGCACGAGTTCATCAATGTCCATATTTGAACAAGAAAATGAACATACATTGTTGAATTCATTTGACAATGTCCAAAACTTTAGTGATCACTCTTTACACACAAATTAGTGAGTTTCTTGCACAGACCTAACACCTTATTTATAGGCAATTATGCTGAAATGAATACACTTGAGTGTTGACACAATCGTTAATCACAAGGTGTGCCTGTGGCCCACAGACTGCTAAGTAAAATGATTTAGGAAGTGTATGTAACGCGTGATGTGAAATTTGATTCTAATCTCTCTTCTTCATGAATTTATTAAGCTTCATTTACTGCAAACAGATTGTTTGGAATTTCACAGAGTGTTGATGGGCCGTAATGAAAGATACGAACCTGAGGGGAAAAGTATGAAATTTATTTGGCATTCATATGGAATTTACGGTTTGCATTAGTAGCACACCAGCATTTGACTGGAATTATGTAGCCTACAGTAGAATCACGTTACAGGTTTCTACAAATGAGTTTAACCTTACCCTCCTATTATCACTCTCTTGTAGTTTGTACTACTCGTACTAGTAATCCAGCTTCTTTAGAATATAATAATGGTGTGCAACACAAAATTATTTTCTAAGGGAACCCGAACAAGCTCCGCATATTACGTGTAGCCCAGAGGGATTTAAAGAAGAAATATGTGAAAGTAATCTCCGCACAAAAAAGCAGTCAAAAGTTTTCCTTCAGCATGAAGTTAAACGAAACTCTGAAGCTTTCTTTCTGATGGTGACATGTCATCATCATGAAGCTTTTAGCAGAAAGTGTTGCATAATGAACAAAGTAAACTTCCAGTAAAGGCCTATAAAAGTAGAGTTAGACTGAAACATAATTTACATGCGAATGAATTTAGCACTTGAAAACAAGTTATTGTGATCAATGTCACTGTCTAAGCATTTGATGACCCTCGGTCGTAAACTACTCCTGACAACATGATCTGGAATTAAATTCCTTTGTCCTCTTGCTCTGGACACAAGCGAGTGGATCCAACATCTGGGGGGAATGTTCCACACGTACACATCTTTGAAGAAACTCTCGGGACGCTTAAGTGATAAAACGAAACATTGTGTGTATAGTTATGTATTTGAGACTGGAGAGTGTAATTTGGAGAGGAGTACAGTAAAAGTCCTCCGAGTCAAATCGTGCCCTACCACCAATGACTTGAGAGAGTCTAGATTGAAAGCCCTTCAGCATCATTTCTTTCCTCGGTTATCCTTTTTGTCACAACGAATTGCCGGCTACCAGAAAGACATTGTGTGTGTGCCCCAGCCAGCCGCAGTAATTACCGTTTTTATGATCATAATGATGGATGAATAAAAAGAACTGGAGAGGACAATGTCTCCTCCCTCCTCCTCTCTTTCGTCTTTGAGGGAGCTGACAGCAATAATGTCAGTCTTAGATTCACTGCCAGTGTAACACTATAATTTATTTCGTAAGCATTTTTAATACTTCCCTGCCCATTGTTCACCACAGGCCTTTTATCTAAGCTTTTATTTCCTCCTTATTCTTCTCTACACTCACCGTCTTCCCAAGAAATCTATCACTTACTCAAATTACTCTCCGAAAACCATTTCGATTTCGCGATGTCTTAAGAATCACAGTACACACTTTTCTTGCTTCCTATTGTGCCATTTTTGTTTCATGACTTCCATAAGATCATCCGCAGAAATCAAGGAAGAGAAAAGGGAGATTGTATTGACTATTCTCAAGAACTGAACCATCATCATATATTTAACTTGCAAGATGAAATTGTATTGAGTTTTTGTTCCTGGAGAGCAGTACACATGTATGATTGCGTATTGTTGTGTGGCTCCCACGTATGACGTGACTTAACCGATTCCCCTGAATATGAGATGAGTTTCCTCCTACACAACAATTTTTCAATTTGCATAGCTGATAGGATTACTCTGGTCATTTTGAAGAGTTACTTTGTTTTTTTAACGAGTAGAGAAGAGCATTTTCGTATTGTTTTATGCGCATCCTTAAGGATTATACTGAAGTCAATCGAAAAAGAAGAAGAGCGAGAGAGTCAGTTTAAGACTAGATATTCTAGAATAATACTGGGGCATCTTGAAGATAAGATATGCGTGTGATCGTGATGTAAATGTTCTTGAATATTTCGCCCGGAGTTCAGAAAGAAACTATGGTTTCTAAAGATTATTGAAACAGATTTGTTCAGTGAAGTAGGTTCGGTTCATCAGAGGAGTGGTAACTTATTCGATAACGTCAGCTGGTGGTACTTTCCCTTAGACTTCTTTTATTCTTCCGGCCCTTCTCTCATGCATAAAGGAAAAGACAGACCTGGTAAATTTAGCTTTTATTGGATATTTGCAAACGAAAGTTCTTCCTGAGTGAAATGCTCCAGGGCTGTTGTAGTTGCGGGCACCTACCAAAATGTAATATTCAGCTTTCATTCAATTTTATGCCAAAGTTGATGCCAACTACTGCAACTTTTCCAGGCGGAATGAACCCAAGTATCAAAACCACTTTGACATCGCGTCACTAGAGTATGAAACCGTTTTTCATGGAGAGCCAGATGTTCTCTTAAAAATGGATTTTCTGTCACTACATCGAATTCAATCTTCTGGTGTGTTTTAATAAATTTCCCAGTTTCTGTCCCATCCTTGTGCAGGAGTAAGCAAAGGTGGGCGGAACTCTATTCATCATTTCTGTGTGAATTAATTTCGATTATTTTTTGCCACAAGTATATGACTGCCAATTAAGATGAGAAATGACTTTTGGAGAGAAAGCTATCGATGGGAGTATGTGTGTGTGAGAAGCGATGATTCTGCATAAATAAATTGGGGTCTCAGATTCTCCATCCGTAAACTAGTTTAATGAAAGATATGCAAAAATGTGTGTGTTTTTCATTTCAGGAAGTAAAGAGACAGCATTTATTTATGCAATCACCAGTGCTGGGGTGGTCCATGCCATAACCCAGTCTTGCAGCTCGGGATCTTTAAATGAGTGTTCATGCGATCTCAGCAAGCAAGGGAGAAAAACTCCAGAAGGGTGGAAGTGGGGAGGTTGCAGGTAAGTCAACCATGGATGGATGAGTCGTGATGTACAATCATAATGTCAAAATACCATCTAAAAAATATCTTTCCAGTGACAACTTGAAGTTCGGCATCCAGTTTTCTCGGAAGTTTGTTGATGCCCCAGACAAGAACAAAGCTTGGGATGCTTCAAAGAACGTACGAAATCTTATGAATCTCCATAACAATGAGGCTGGACGTCAGGTAGCGTCTTCTTACATCTTTGACTAAAGTGTCATTCATTCATTCACCGTGTCTAAGTGGCGTGAAATGATTTGACTTTCTCTCAGGCTGTGGCTCACTTGATGAAAATGCAATGCAGATGCCACGGAGTCTCAGGGTCGTGTGAGTTGAAAACCTGCTGGAAAAATGTTCCCAGCTTTACTCAAATCGGAGAGTACTTGAAGAAGAAATACCAAAAGTCCATCCAGGTGCGTTTTCTCCGAGAGACTGACATGAATTATGATGACTTGAAGTGTCATATTTCATGAGATTTTGGCTTAAAATCTGCTTTTTCACTTAAGGTACCGGTCAAGTCTCAAAAACGTCTGAGAAGGAAGAGTGGCCGAAGATTTCCCGTGGGTAAAGGGGAACTCGTGCATCTCAGAAAGTCTCCAGACTATTGCGAACATGACCCAGAAAAAGGGATTTTGGGAACCACAGGGCGAGTCTGCAATAAAACATCTGATGGTCCTGATCGATGTAGCATTCTTTGTTGCGGGAGAGGATTCAATACGAAGGTACACAGATTCATCACTACTACACCATGTCTTACACAACACTTTCACTCGACAATAATTGCCCTTACGCTTGTACATATACCCATTCTCTCCTTGTCCTCGCTCACTTTCTGCTATTTCCACTGTGAGAGGGTGAAAAGTCTCTGCGAGAGATGAGCTTTCTTTCCTTTCTGTCAGCTTGAGAGACAAGTGTACGAAAAGAATTTACCCTGCATGAATAAGTTCAGAGATGTTCATCTTTCACATTATCCTGACTTATGGACATTGATTGACAGTAGAGATAACCAAATTCATATTATTTTTGAGTCTCATTGCTTCTGCACGTCTGTTACAGGTTGTGAAAAAGGTGGAACGCTGCCAATGTAAATTTATCTGGTGCTGCTACGTCAAGTGCAAGCCGTGCATTACTCGAACAGACATTCATACTTGCAAATAACTGAAATCCACGTGAACTGGAGGAAATCAACGAATGGCTAGGAAGAAAAGTCCTCTCCTGCAAGAATTAACGATACCACTGCCCTTCACTTAGTCAATAATTTATTTCTCTCCTGTAAATACCTTTTAGGGGTAAAATGATGGATTCCTTCTGTAGACGTACTTCCAGACTTTTCCAGTCTCTCATCTGTATTATATACATTTTAGCTCTGTAGTAGTAAATGATTAACCCTAAGTAGTTCACAAGGGTGTAGGTATCTAAACTGCTGATTGCTTGGACATAATATTACATAGGAAGTAACAAAAAATCTCACCTTCGATGTAAATTCTCCTGAATGCTCTCTGTTTCTTTCTAATCTTATTGTTAGTTTGGAATGTAGCTCTCTCTCTCTTATGAACGTGCTGTTGTGAGATATTACGCAATATTTGGTAGTTTTATAATGTTAGTGACACTTTGAAACTGTACATAGTACTTGGGTAAGACACTTTATACTACCACCATACAATTGTACTGTACAGGTACAAGTAGGTGTAAGTCCGCAATAATCATTCACAAATACGTATTTCTCGTCTCACAAGGAAGTTTCATTGTTTCGGATGAAGATATTCAATAAAATTATGATGATCAAGAAAAGTTGTGTGGAGTGTGATTGACATGGCATAATAATAAGTCATAGCCGAGCACGAGACAGGATCACAGATGAAGGCTGAAAGTCTTTATTGTACAGAAAGAGGAACTCAAATACACAAGAGATTAACAATGGCAGTGAAAGTTGTGTGTGGAGTCTGAGAGCATTGATTGTGAAAGATAGCCGTAACAGGGAAGTTAAGTAATGGGCTCTTAATCAAAAGTGGCAGTGATATTATCGCATCCTACACGTATAAGTATTTACAGGTATTATGGTTCCTCTTCTAATCCATAGGTGATTTATTCCCTGTCATCCTCTATCACATTAACATTGTTCTCAAGTTACTAAACGAAGTAGCTAACCGTGAGCAAAAGGTAAAAAGTACTAGAAGAGCAGAAACTAAAAAGAGTGGCCAATATGATGCATCCTTGTGCTAATAAATTAATGTGAGCCTTCTCCAAGGAAATATACATGTAATACCGGGTACACCGCTTAGCTCTCTGTGTATGCGAATATCAATAAGTTAATAAGTTAAAGTACAAAACGGATGAAAGTCTCATAGGAAAACAGTACAAAAGTTTAAGTTACTTAGCCTACAAAAATGTGTGTCTGTGTAGCATGCTAAGGAGCTCCAAACTGCTAGGTGTAGCACACATGACCAATTTCAATCCAGAATTGCTGGCCAGGTTCACCAATGTCTTTGATGGATACGTCAACCACTGGAAGTCTTGCTGCCTTATCGGTATTGTATGTAATGGATGTCTTGGCCCATTCTTGTTTCTTCCACTGCAAAACAAAAGCATAAGTGTGTAGGGAGTGATGTTTAATCATTCAACACACGTGGGGTCAAAGGAGACACGCTGAAGACTGCTTACCCTGCACTCATCTTCGTTGACTGTGTAGCGCGTCCTCCGGGTACCCCTGGCAGTGAGCTCCAGGTCGTTCCAACCCATCAGTTTGAGAGCACTTCGGTAACTCTTCTTTTGAGAATCATAATGAGCAGCTGAGTTGAAACAATTATATGTGATGTTCTGTTCCGCATTGGAGGACAGCAATTGCAGGAATGCCATTTGCGTTCCATCTGATTTATACGTGAACTGTGGACCAGAAAGAAGGAGTATATTTTACAATGAGACTTCTTCTTTGGACTTTTCATGAGAATATTTTGGATGGTGTAAAAATGCGGTGCACGTGGGATATTCTTACTTGAGAGCCTCCTTCCAAGTCAGACAGCCAGTAGTCACCAGGTGCCTTGATCTGGGGGCTCATAATTGACGTTTTCTCTGGTTTCGGTTGAACACATGTAGCTTTGTCTTCCATTCGACAGTAAACCAAAATAGCGTCTCGAGGATCACCCGCATTTGGATCCACCCAGAATTCCCCTATTTCATTTTTTACGCATTTTAGATGTCACAAATAACTACCAACTAAGAATTCAATGCCTGCTTATTACCAGATTTGAGTTCAGGATGAGCAACAGCCAAATCCCTGCATGTCTTTGCTGGAGATTTTTTGTCTCCTGCAGGTTTCTGGAACTTTTCGAAGGTGGTCTTCAGTTGCTCGTAAGCAGTCAAAACTAATTTACGCCGTTCTTCTTCGGTGATTTCCTTTCCTAGAATCTTGTAAGGCTCATCACCTGCCAGAGGATCTGGACCCTGAGGTTTTAAAAAGATACGTGCAATATGACACACCTCCAGCAAACATAACTTGTGAAATTCGTACCTTGGCTTGTCCCTGACCCAGCAACGCTGCAAGAGCTGCAGCATCATAGCCAAGAGACTCTCCAGGTGGACCAGGAGGACCAGGAGGACCAGCACCTCCAACCAAACCAGGTTTACCAGTTTCACCAGGCATTCCTCTGGGTCCTGCAGGTCCAATTGGTCCTGGAGGTCCATTGGTTCCATCTCTTCCAGACGGTCCCTTAGGTCCAGAATCTCCAGGTTTTCCAGCAGGTCCTGCTGGTCCCACTTGACCCCGGTCTCCAGCTTCACCCTGTGGACGAAAAAAGTCATTTCACTTGTCTCTCAACTCCTTAACAATATTAGTCATGCCTGAGGTCCTGGCATTCCTTGCAATCCAATGAGACCCCGATGCCCCTTGGCACCTTTAGCACCACCGCCTCCCTTTTCTCCCTTCTCTCCTTGAGGACCAGGTGGACCAGCTTTGCCTCGGCCACCCTGAAACATTAATGTTCCCATATTCACTTCAACAAGACTTGACCTTTAGATTTACTCACCGAAGGTCCTTCAACACCCTGCGGTCCATTTTCTCCTCTAGGACCTACACACAACGGAATTTGTTAGACTATGTAAGCCACGCCCAGAACAGATGATATGATAAGTGGCAATGTACCTCTTTCTCCAGTTGGCCCAGCCGGTCCAGGATTTCCAGGAGGACCCTATCAAACGCATGTCAGAGGTAACTTCCAACTACTCTTCAATGCATATCACAGGTACTTACCGGAAGACCTTGTCCACCAGGCATACCCATCATTCCAGCGGGTCCGACAGGTCCTTTGTCTCCAGGTCGACCACCAATTCCAGGGGGACCAATCTTACCCTGACCACCTGTTAAGTAATGGTGTAAGGGGTTTCTTCTGATACACTGCTACTGGAACTAACAATGAACTTAAATCAAAATAACTTACCCTCAGGACCCGGTTCTCCAGTTGCTCCCGGAGCTCCAGGTGCTCCCATCATTCCTGGCTCTCCGCGAGCTCCTTCACCTCCTGATTTACCTTGTGGACCAGGTTCGCCCTACAAGATCATATTGAGTAAGAATTAATTATATCTGTTCACTGGAAAGTGTGGAAAGTACAAATTCTCTAGGTACCTGAGCGCCTCTAGGACCTCTTTGTCCAGTAGGACCGGTTGGTCCAGGCAGTCCAGGTAAACCTCTGTCTCCCGGTGCTCCTTGTGCTCCTGCATGCAAAGAAACCAAATTCACAATAATTTTTCAAGTTGATTAACTTTGGTAAGATTAGTAGTACACACCCGGCTTTCCAACAGCTCCGGCAGGTCCCTCAGATCCACCTAGAAGCATTGAGAGAGTATGTTAATTAATGTTGAAACGATTAACTGTACAAATAAACAACTGACCCTCTCCCTTTGGTCCTTCTAATCCAGGAGGACCCGCTGGTCCAGCAGGTCCAGGAGCTCCAACTCGTCCATTATCTCCAGGAGTTCCCTTCAGACCAGGCATGCCCATTCCTCCAGAAGGTCCAACAGAACCTTGCATTCCCTGTAATTTAACAGTTCGCAGTTGAAGTTACTTAATCAAAGGAATGCTCAAAAGGACATTACCGGTGGACCAGGACTTCCACCTCGTCCTGGGAGACCTTGAGGACCAGACTCTCCGCGGCTTCCGGGCTCACCTCTGGCTCCCTTACCACCGCTTAATCCAGGAAGTCCAGGTAGACCTGTGACATGGAAATGCTTAAGTACACTACTACTACAATTGCACTTGTCTTATCAATGGAATAGTAGTCCAACCTTGTTCTCCAGGCTTTCCAAGAGATCCAGGAGCTCCTTGATCTCCTTTTGTACCCGGAAGACCCCGGTCACCCTTAGTACCGGGAGATCCAGATCCACCTGCACAGAGCACATTAATAAACCGTTTAGTAATCGTGCTTAAAGCTCAGGGTGCAGATGTCGAATACCTTGAGGGCCGGGGAATCCTTGCAATCCGGGAGGTCCTGCCAACCCTCTTTCTCCAGGGGCACCAGATCCACCCGTCTCACCTAAAAAACACAGCGTTAGAGAAAGTACCTTTGCCGTAAGCCATTGAATTATTCACCAGGAGGTCCAGGTGGTCCGGGATCGCCTCTGTCAGCTGGTTCTCCAGGAGGTCCGACAGGTCCTACAGGTCCAGGAGGACCCTGGTCTCCACCTGTAAGAATTCAAAGAGTAAAATTAGTACAAGAGAAAGGCTTCATTAGCTGTCATGAAACTTCACCTCTTCCAGGGGGACCGGCCGGTCCTAGAAGTCCAGGAGTACCTCGCTCTCCCTTTTCTCCAGCCAAACCAGGTTGTCCACGACCACCAGGCAAACCCTATCCAACCTCAGGGTTAACGATTGTTCGACAATAAGTTAATTTACAAAGCCTTACTAATAAACCAGGTGGACCAGCATGTCCTTTGTCTCCTTTGGGTCCGCCGGGTCCCTGAAATATTCGGTTGTTTTAATTGGTTATTGATTTCCATCTTAAATGGAATACTTATTGCACATACAGTCGGTCCATCTTGACCCATCATTCCAGGTTCTCCACGATTTCCAGGAGGACCTGGAGGTCCATTGGGTCCTCTTTCACCAGGGAAACCGCGTTCACCTTTCGTTCAAACATGTACGAGTTGAAATATTCTGCAGTGGTTGTGGATTATGAAGAGCAAGTTAATTACCTCGTCCTCCAGTAGATCCAGGTGGACCAATAGGCCCTTGCAGTCCGGGTTCTCCGTCCTTTCCACCCTGTCCTGCACTACCTGGAGCTCCCGGCAAACCCTACAAAGAATACATAGGTTACACAGTAACCTTAGATATCGTGAATGGTAAAGTACTGCATACTTGGAAGCCGCGTGGCCCTTCAGGTCCAGGTGGACCTCGAGCTCCGTCAGGTCCTGACAACCCTGGTGGACCTTGCATTCCCATTCCACCGTCCTTTCCAGGGTCACCACGTGGTCCTGGGGGTCCTTGTCTTCCTGGCTCTCCGTCTTTTCCAGCTTCACCCTGATTACACATCAACACGTATAGCGGCTGAGATGCAAACAGTTTTGGACTTTTAATAACTTACTCCTAATCCTTTGTCTCCAGGAGATCCGATAGGTCCAGGCAAACCAGGTGGGCCCTGCATACCTGGGGAAATTATAGAAATGTATAAGGAGACTTTGTGAGACAAGGATGAGGTGGACATGATCCTCACCTTGGTCTCCAGGTTTTCCGTCTTGTCCGGGTAAACCACGTTCTCCAGGACTTCCAGACTTTCCAGGAAGACCAGGTCTACCAGCCGGTCCACGAAGTCCCTGTTAGACATTGGACATTGAGAACAGATTCTATACAAAATACGAAGGGATTTTCTGCAGACCTGTAAACCTGGAGGTCCAGGTCGTCCGGGTTCTCCTCCAGCTCCCTTTAGTCCAGGAGGTCCACTAGGTCCTCGATCTCCTCCTTGACCTTTGGGGCCTGGAGCTCCATCCTGTCCTGGAAGTCCTCTTCCACCAGCCGGACCTCGCTCACCTGAAGGTCACAAGTATACCACGTTAGTGCACTTCAATTTACTGAATACTGAATTTGATGTAAATACCTGGAGGTCCTGCAGGTCCTGCGGGTCCTCTAGCTCCAGGTTTTCCACGTTTTCCAGGGGCTCCTCCTGCACCAGG
>JAQGAB010002869.1:0-10868 GCA_034696565.1 Isotomurus graminis
GGATCCTTCAGACAGACAGACGGATAGCGTGACATCACGTATCCTCGTATATGCACCAGTTACCTGGGCAAAAACGACTAAGACACGATAAAAGATAAAGACAAAGGCTGAACTGTACTTTCCATAAAGTGTTGTTTTCTGTGCATCAAACCCTTCAGCAATTTCTTAAGAATATCGTGCGAATATTTATGGGACAAATTAAGTTTAGAATGAAGAATAAATGTTGAGATAAGGCCCGATGAGTTAAATAGGGACATACAATTGCGAGGAGACTGTGAATAGATGTTTAGCATTCGGAAAGTTAGTAACTTGGATTCGGAATTGAGATTTATGAGAAGAAGTGAGTCATGTCACCCCAGAAGCGATTATTGTTGCCTAACGGAGAGAGTCTCACGACGCCTCATTGAATCTCCGGCTTTGCTGTGCTTGCTGAACATCGAGAATCTGAATTAAATAGAGACGTATTCGTTTTAGCAACAAAGCGAATAAAATATTCATTAACTGATGGCAGTAATTGCTTAAATAGGTCACTACAAATTGCACGAGGACTTTCTATTTGCAACAGTTGATCTGTTAAAGTCTCTCCCAACTAACTTTGTTAAATCTTCACGAAGAAAGTTATCCAGATTTATTTGAAATGGCGAAAAGCTGTCCAGATTTATTTTTATTCGAATGGCATTTCATTTAGGAAATTTTTACTCATTGAAGAGTCATTCAAAATGCAGTTGCATACAAAGTGGATCAGGTGGCATCTTAAACGATTAACTGTTACTTGATTGAGTACCACTTAACTCCAACATCCTTCGGGTCATCCAAGAATGTTATTATGGCTGGAGTGTCCCCTGTGAATGGACCAGAAAGTCTTTCACACTGAAACAAAGATAAATTGCTTAATCACAAAAAGGGCAATGAAATATGGAGAAGGATTAAAACGTTTAAAGGAGGAGCGGAAGGAAAGACACGAGGTTAATCCGAACCTTTAGCGGAGATCTACAGTAACTTCACTTTCTCTTTCTGCTCATTATAAAAGTTTTACTGATAAGCACATCCAACAGGTTTGTATTTCTCGTTGGATAAGAACAAATACAAATAACCTCCGGCGATGCCAAATGTCTCAGAGAAAGGTTATCATGATTTACAATGAATTCTTGTGATCTCAGTATTCGGAATACACTACAAGTATTTATAAGGTTAAGAGCCTTGAATGAGTGGACCGCGTGGAACAGAAATGTGTCGATAAAATGTTAAAAAGCTTTTTGTCGACATCTGGAAATATTTGGACGGACAATTTGGCTCAGGAAAGTCGGAGATGAAAAGCTACGAATGCAAATGGCTTTGAAGGACTGGAAAGGAATGTGAATAATTGAAGACTTGATATTAGAAGCCGAGGTCACTTCCAGAGAACATTGTCAGCTAAAGTCATTCGAGAAGGTGGTAAACCAGATTGAATCCAATTTCTGAGTTAATGGACGGAAGTAGAAAGAATATTCCATCCGGCTTAATTGCCCAGAAATTCACTCGTAATCGTCTCATAAGGATTTACGCCTTTGTCCCACAAACGACGGAATTGGAAGAAAGATTTGTGTAGCATTTCTGAATTATGTCATGCAGAAGGTCATGCAGAGTGATGTAGACTAACGATGCTAAAAATTAAGATACTTAGAACACCACACAGTCTGTGTAAATCAACTAAATAGGAATTTATTTAAGCAAAATACATTTTAAATACATAGTTACTACAACCAATCATTAATAACTTATCAGACTCACTTCCCTCAGTCTCAATAAATGAAAAATTAAGTAGATAAGCACGTGCGGAGTCGCTGGAAAGCCAAAAAATCTCCTCGATTGGTTATTTTCATAGAACAATCCAATGAAATCTTCATGTGTTCAGACTAGCTTCGTCTCCGTTCTGCCGATCGTTCTTCTCCTGTTTGACGGGACTGCAGGAACCCAAACTGACGCCACGAACAGGAACAGCGGGTTTTCCAGTCTGCATGATGGCGATGTGAGTTTCCTTCTGATCAGGAACTGGAATAGCTTGACGTTTAGCAAAGATGCAGAAAATCCCATCCGAAGTCATTGAACACTTGACATCTTCAGTCTTGACCCCCGGGGGAAGGTGATACTTCCGACTGAACTCACGGGAGACGTGGCCGTGGTGGTCCTGTCGCTCATGGTGCTTTCCCTTGATCACCACACAGTCTTTCACAACCTTCACGTCGATTTCTTGTGGGGCGAAATGTTGGACGTCCAACTTCATCTTCAGAATAGCAGAAAGTAATGAGACCAACGGTACCAGTGAGATTACATTGTAAAGGACTTTCACTTAGGATTGTGTGGTTACCTGGAACAAGTCTTTGGTGCATTCCACTTGAGACATTTCACTCTCCAGTCCATTGTGAAGACGCTGGGGACGTTGGCTGTTGTTCCAGTTGAATGGAAGAATGTCTTGGTCATGAAGTCCAGGTGCGAAGTTCTGGTCAAAGAGATGAAAGGGTGCGTCAAATTGATAGCAGTTCATTGGGGAGAGAATCCGATGTCCATTATGGTCGTGCTTGTACATCTTCTATGGAATTAAAACAAATCGAGTCAGTTGGAATTTACACTCGATTGTGCTTGGATATGAAGTTCTAACTGTCTCAATGAGACTTACCGAGTAGCTTTTCCCAGGCGATACAATTATCTCGATGTTTTAAGCTTGAAACTCTCAAACACTTTGAAGAAGTTGGTTGTGGGAAAGGTGAAACACAACTATTAAAAAACCAAGGGAAAGCAGGGGTGTTTATAGGAAGAATCCTCTGCAACCCTCACAGTGCGTAAAAGAAGAATTCTACTCACTCGTACACTCCAGAAGGGTTACGTAGTCACATCATAGGAAACCATACGCACGTACGCACTTTCCTGAATAAAAACCCTACACCAAGCAGCCTCTTTAAGCCCATGTAACTGAAGACTTCATAGCTGTCGTCAGCGACGCGAATTTTTGCATCTTTAAACCCTATTAAAGCACTCTGCTGCAACGATTTCGAACTTCTATACAAATACCAAAGTTGCTTAAAATTACTATTTCTTGCGACTGTGAAAAATAGGAGAGGAGCTCTGCTTAGTTAAGCCTCTGCTGTCGTTAGCATTTGCTGTTTTGACCCATTCGGGTGAACCCTACGGGTCACCTATTACTCTGATTGACACCAAATTGTAAACGGAAGGTCCGCTACGCTTGCGCAACGTTGCTACAAAATTTATGACAATCGGTCGAGTGGGTCTTGAGATAATTCGCGAACAGTCAGAGAGACGGATAGCGTTGCATCACGTATCCTCGTACCAGTTACCTGGGCAAAAAAGTCTCAAACCAAAGAGGCCTTTCCCCCAATCCCTAAACTCATTCTAAAGAGTACAGAAGATTCTAGAATGTTCTCGAGACTGGTTTCTCGTTCTGCAAGGGTGAACGAAGATTGCACTTTTGTTTGTATGAGACATGCAGATGCAGACAAAAAGGCAAGTCATATTTTTATCATTGTTCTGTAGGAACCTCTGTAAGTCTCAATCAAGACTGGAATTAGTTTGGAATGCTTAGACTCCTTCTTTGGAGTAATTGATGACTCCTGACTATTAATAAAGCCTTTTGTGTAAGAATAACAAAATAGATCATTACAAAAACGACACGAAACAAGATAAAACATAAAGACTAGAGAATTTTAATTAAGTGTCCAGTGCAGTCATCGTTTACGCCTGATACGTTTCCTCCCAACGACGATTAGCATTCAAGCCTCACACCAAAGGTATCCGAAGAGCCAAAGAAGGTTTCCCACACGCAAGAAAATTGCAGGCAACCCTTGCCTTTTAACGAGTCTAATGATGAATATTAGCCAACATACACACACTGAATGCCAGTCGATTCACATAAGAAGGGACTTTTAAAGCCACTAATCCTTTGTAAGAAGAACTGATTCCAAGTGTCGGTAAATTCATGGGACCTTCAACGCTGCATTGTGGTTCACGTGAGAGTTCACGTGACGAAATAAAGTTCTGCGGACTACGAGGTTAAGTGGAGAGAAGGATAGGAAGACAGCTAAGACTTTCCCTCCACAGCAACCGCAAAGGATCCACTTCAACTTTGCCTTCTCTTTTACTGGTCTGTTCTTAAGCAAATCTCATGCATTACAAGATTAACAGTGCAAATTAACCCACATAAACACTAAACTACCACCTCCTGATAATTAAAAGTGCGTTCTTTTAAATATTTCTTTGACTAATCAATTTAGTTTTAGTTAATAAAGCAATAAGGATTGATTGAGATAGTCAATACTGAATGTCTCAATACAGCCGACGAATAAATCATTTTCCATTTAATTTGTTAACCTTTGGACACTTAAAAAGAAAAGCGGTAGAGGTTCAGAGATCATTTAACTGTTGAAGGAAGGAATTCCAACCACACGTCTCCGTTTCCTATCGATAAGCATCGTCTTGAATTCCTTATCAACAATTTTGTGCAAAGACAGAAATGTTGAGAGACTGATTGAGAATGGATCAAGTTGCCCCAAATGCGGTGAGTGTTGGTTTACGGGAGAAGTCTCAGGCTGCCCCGCATCCTGTAATTATATTTCTACATTCACTTTTACTTCAACAAGGGCCTTTGCATTGGTCACTGGACATCCAGAACTTACATTTAGATTTAGATTGAGAATTGACGATAAAACATGTAAATAAGTAAACCAGCGCTGCACTTAAGACATTCAGTGAAGCTTAAGGTACCCGTGTGCGTATCACTAAGTATTTGTCCGTGTCCTTTAATTGCCTATCCTTAAGTCACCTGTCTTAAACTCACCTGTACTTAATTCGTCGCGAATCCAATTAAGAATTCCACGCAACAAAGGGCCATGAGGTGGAAGAACGCACTGCAGAATTGAGACTTACAGAAATTGTTAGCAAAAATGACAAACATAATCCTTGTTGACACTTACAGAATGCGAAACCAATCTCCAGAATATTCTAGAAGCTTCTGTACTGTTTAGAATGAGTTTGGGGATTGGGGGAAAGCCTTTTTGGTTTGAGACTTTTTTATGCAGGAAAGTGCGTACGTGCGTATGGTTTCCTATGCTGAGACTACGTGGCCCTTATGGAAAGTACGAGTGAGTAGAATTCTTCACTGTGAGGGTTGCAGAGGAGTCTCTCTATAAATACCCCTGCTTTCCCTTTAATCATCAAGACTTGTCTTTCACCGTTCCCACAGCAAAGTAAACAATTCATTGACAGTTTCAAACTTAAAACATTGAGACAACTGTATCATCTATAAATACACACTCGGTAAGTCCCATTGACATAGTTAGAAATTCAGTGACCTCCAAACACAATTAAGTGTGAACTCCAACTGATTCGAATTGTTTTAATTGCAGGGAAGATGTACAAGTGCGACCCACATGGACATCGTGTTCTCTGCACAGTGAACTACAGTCAACTGCCCACACCCACACCCGTTCAACTCTTTGACCAGAACTTCGCTCTTGGACTTCATGACGAAGACATTCTTCCATTTGGACAAGACCTGAATGACTGGAACAACAACCATCGTCCGCAGCGTCTTCACTCTGGTCTGGAAAGTGGACGGTCTCAAGTGGAATGCACCAAAGACATGTTCCAGGTAACTCCACATTCCTAAATGAAAGTCCTTTATTGTGAACTCACTGTAACGGTTATTTTCATGTTATCTCTGCTTTTCTCCAGATGAAGTCGGACGTTCAACATTTCGCCCCACTAGAAATTGACGTGAATTTTGTGGAAGACTGCGTGGTCAACAAGGGAAAGCACGATGAGAAGCTGGAGATGAAAAGGAGACTCCCCTCGCCATCATGCACACTGGAAAACTCGCTGCAGCTGTTCGTGTTGCCCATGGAGGGTCCTGCGGTTCCATGAATCACGACAAGATCGATGACAAGAACGGAGACGACGCTTATATCAAGAAATGAAGCCTTGCATGGATTGTTGTACATACTTGCAATTAGATATTCTGGTTTACCAGTCGAGGGAAATAATAGAGTGCTTTCCAGCAACACTGTATTACTTATCTCTTAATTGATTGAGACTGAAGGAATTAAGTCTGATTAGTTGTAACCGTATTTATTTTAATTACACTTAATAAAACTGTGGTGTGTTTTAAGGATCTTAATTTTAACATCGTAGCTTACATAACTCTGCATGACTTTCGGCATGACTTAATTCAGAATACAAACATCTGTGTTCCAACTTCGTAGCTTGTGGGACAAAACTATAAATCTTTATGAGACGATGACGAGTGCATCTCCGAGCAATTAAATCCGTGGAATTCTGTTTCCTTCAATAAATTCATAGATTCAAAATGCATTTCACCCTACCCGAATGCTACGGCTAAGCCTTCTTTCTGTTTTGTTAAACTGAAGACCACAAAGCATCGTGAGGAGTTACAGGGGACGAAGATGGGAATGAGTAGATTCCTCCGACTTGTTTTATGGATGTTCCCCTATTAATATCTCGAGGAATTCGTGCTCTCTTCATGCTTCTAATGAGTGAGTTAGTTTCCTCCACACCTGTACAACTACTTTGTTCTTCAATTACGAACTTGCACACGAAAAGGTAGACATGATGTTTGGTTCAGTAGTCCAGTAAATGAAGGCATATGTCTCCAAAAAGGTAAGTGCCATTTGGAATGTCTGCAGGGACAACAGGCTCAGTTTCATCGTGTGGAGAAAGTGGCTGACTGCAAATCTAAATCCAGTCTCACCAGTAGCCTTAATCATTCCTCAACTACCCTTGGGAATGTTAAGGACTCACCTGGAGGTGCAGGAGCCCCTACGGAAGGGACTAGAAGGACACTGAATGCCCTTAAGGGAAGATAAACGTGGAGTATCATGTTGCCCCACTAACTTTAAACTCTCAGCTCTCCTTGTGCGTCTCCTTCAACCGAGAAACTCGAAATGAAAGTCCTTAAGCAAAGACAATCAGAAAAGGGTAGTTTGGGTGCGAGCTATTCCACAGAATTAGGAATCGAGAACATTCTGAGAGAGCATACGGAGCCTTTGTTGATATCGAATTTGGATTCCAGTGAGGTACTTTTGCAGTCCAGACGAAGAACGATCAGCTGACAGGACACTTTTGGGTTTGGTTCACTTCCTCCAGTTCCGTTTAAGTAAGTCATCTTTGTTGAATGCTTCCTCCGTCATTCATATAATTTGTCCGCCTCAGCTGAAGACTGCAGAAGCGAATGTGAATGGTAGCTTAAGTATTAACGCCGAATTTTCTGACGTAGCTGAGTCTCTAGGAACTGTGGAATTTATTGAAGGGAACAGGAATTCCACCTGAATTAATTGCTTGGAGATGCACTCGTAATAAAGTCTCATAAGGATTTATGTGTTTTGTCCCACAACCTAATGAATTGGAACAAAGGTTTGTGTCTTTGTGTAGGCATTTCCAAATTATGTGACACAGAAGGTCATGCAGAATAATGTAGGCCTGTTTAAAATAAAAAGATACTTAAAACACCCCGCACAGTCTTATAAAGTGTACAAAACTGAATACGAGTTTATTTAACCAAAGTAAACTTTTAATACAAACTACCAATCAGACTTAATTCCCTCCGTCTCAATAAATTACGAGATAAGTAAAGAGTTGTTGAGGAAGTCTTCACTTCTTGAGGTTAGGTTCATCTCCGTTCTTCTCAAAGTTCTTGTCGTGTGTGACGGGGCAGCAAGAACCTCCAAGGGCTCCACGAACAGGAACAGCGGGTTTCCCAGTCTGCATGATGGCGATGGGGGTTTCCTTGAGGTCAGGAGCTGGAAGAGCTTGACGCTGAGCAAAGATGACAAGAACCCCGTCCGAGGTCATTGAACACGAGATATCTTCAGTCTTGACTCCCGGGGGAAGATGATACTTCCGGGTGAACTCACGGGTTACGTGACCGTGGTGATCTTGCTTCTCATCGTGCTTTCCCTTGATCACCACGCAGTCTTCGACGACCTTCACATCGATTTCTTGTGGGGCGAAATGTTGGACGTCCAACTTCACCTGTAGAAAAAGCCGAAAGTAATGAGATTAAATGACACATTTGAAAGGACTTTCACTTAGGAATGTTATCTGGAACATGTCTTTGGTGCATTGCACTTGAGACCGGCCACTCTCCTGCCCAGAGTGAAGACGCTGCGGACGCTGGCTGTTGTTCCAGTTGAATGGAAGAATGTCTTCGTCATGAAGTCCCAGGGCGAAGTTGTCATAAATATGAAAGGGAGGGTTCATTTGATTGCAGGTAATTGGGCAGAAGACACGATGTCCATGTCCGTCGTGCATCTTCCCTGGAATTAAAACAATTCGAATGAGTAGGAATTTACACTTAATTGTACTTGGATGAATATGAATTTCCAACCATCTCAATGAGACTTACTGAGTGTGGATTTATAGATGATACAGTTATCTGAATGTTTTAAGCTGTACACTCTCAAAGACTTATAAGGAGTTGTCTGTATGGATGGTGAAGCACAACTATTTAAGAACAAAGGGAAAGCAGGGGTATTTATACGGAGACTCCTCTGCAACCCTCACCGTGCTAAAGAGAAGAATTCTATTCACTCGTAGAAGGGCCACGTAGTCTCAGCATAGGAAACCATACGCACGTACGCACTTTTCTGAATAGAAATGCATTTCAGCTAAAAGAGCTTTCTCCCACAATGTCCAAACTCATACTAGAAGGTAGAAACAACATTCCAGAATGTTCTGAACTCTGATTTTGATTCTATGAGGGTCAACAGAGATTGTGCTTTTGTTTGTGGGAGATGCGGATAGAAAGGTAAGTCATATCTGTATCATATTTGGTCAGAGTTCCTGTAAGGTTCAATCAAGATCAGTGTGGGATGCATAGACTCCTCCATTCTGAACTAAGAATCATCTGCACGCGTACAATTTAGTTGTTAGCTATTTACAGGTGGTTCACAGGTGAGCTGATGGAGACGAGGCTGCCTGAGACTCCTCCCGTAAACAAACACTCGTCGCATCTGGGGCAACTTGACTCTCCACATCCCCACCCCAACACCCTAAGTTTCTTCCGAATACTAAGGATCTATTTGTAATCCTAATTACTCAACATTTCTTTCCTCTGGAGGGTAAAGTTACCTTTTAAAATTGTGAACGAAAGTGTTGACTAACAATTCAATCTACAGGAAACGGGAACTTGTGTTTGGAAAGTACAATTCTTCCGTCATCAGTTAAATGATCTCTGTACCTCTACACCTTTTCTTGATGTCCCAAGGTTGACTAACTTGTAATAATGAATCCCTCATCATCTTCCATCTCATTTCATTTCCAGCCAAAGCTTCAGCAGTCTTCCCTTCCTCCCCTCCACTTAACACTTTTTTCATTCGTCCACACAAATAATAACAACCACCTGTTTTCAGAATGAATGAGTTGCTGGACCACCGATCATCTGGCTACTTCTGTTACCCTAGATTGGCTATTATTGTCTTTAAGCGGAAGGAAGTGAAGTAGTTAATAAGTAGTGCTTGCTATTTCCGTTACTTTAAAACTACTTTCTCGACCTTCTAGAATTCTGGATCATTTTATGGACTCTCCTAAACTGGGAGTAATTTTTGATCTGATTTCCAGACTGTTAGATAATAATATTCTGAAGAATAACCATCATCAATTCTCATCTTTCCCAATTCATCTGAAGACCAAAGACTGAAGATATCATTGTACTTGTAAGATCTTCGTAACCTATTTTGTCCCTTTTCTGTCCCTTTTAGGTTTTATGACTAGAATGAATGTCAAAAGGGAAACTGACCTAACACAACTGTATTACTTTCTACTGGAGTAATGATATAACTATTAGACAAATGCTATACTAAGCGTCTCCTCTTTATAAAAACCAAATGAAGTCTTAGAATCTTTAGCAGTTACTTTGTAACATCTTCACTGCTCACTCCGATATCATTGTTATCACTCCGGGTATTGTGATTGTTAGATTCTAAAGTATTACATCTTAGACTTTACAGAAAAGCTAATCATACTCATAATTATTGTGAAATGTGTATTTCAAATAGTATTAATATAGATTGACTGTGTCACACACTCTTCGAAGGAGAATATAAAGGAAAGAATAATAATATAAGAAATCCCACAGAAAGTGGATGATAAACTACGTAGGCTAAGACGCATTGAATCTATGTGAAGTATTAAGAGAAATAAATAAGAACGAGAGGAATGAGTGATTAGACCCAAAACCACCAATCTCACAATTAACATTACTTTAAAGCTAGCCGGAGGTAACATCACTAAAAACCCAGATAACACAGACTACTTTTCAAAACACTTGTTCATAGGGCATTAAGATATTCTTGTTAGAAACCACCTTGGGCATTTGTAACAAATATGGTGTGGGACTTGAATATTCATCGTCTTTGGAAGCGTATCCGACCGAATAAATGCTTCGTGTACTCATTCAACATGATCTTCATTGGCATTGTCTTGTAATAGTTTTTGTAAGGATTCCTGTTGTTATTCCATACTCAAAAGTCATCTATCACCTGCGTAGATTCAATTGTCTTGATACCTAAGTTACTACAATTAAATATTCCATGCACCAAATTGCCATCAGGAGGAAGAAGACACTACAAAAGTTAAGTCCTTCTTCAGACTTGCAGAAATTCTTACAGAAAAAGTATCCTTGTCGATCCTTGTAGAATGAGAAACCAATCTCTAGAACATTCTAGAAGCTTCTGTACTCTTGAGAATGAGTTTGGGGATTGGGGGAAAGGCCTTTTTTGTTTGAAGCTTTTTTATGCAGGAAAGTGCGTACGTGCGTATGGTTTCCTATGCTGAGACTACGTGGCCCTTCTGGAGTGTACGAG
>JAQGAB010002870.1:0-10867 GCA_034696565.1 Isotomurus graminis
CAACGTTGACTAGAAATCCCAAATACTCACCGAATCCTCATTTATAATCTTTCATTTAATACAAAGTCGAAACTCTAAACTCAATTTGCTTCTCGTTTTACGCCTGCCATCTCAAACCATTAAAAAACTACCCTCAGTTATTTAAACAGATTTATACCAGCCAACTGAACGATGTACAGAAACTAAGCCCAAGCTAGTCCCATTTCTTTACCTAAACCACAACCTTCTTATACATTAAATTGTTCACTCCTGTTCACAATAGTCACCAATATATTATCCATCTCTACAGGAGCTTTCACTGCAACTAACGATTTCCAGGTATCCCGTAATCAATCCCTCCACTCAATCTCACGAGCAGAGGTAACTTACAAGCAACTCAAGATGTCCAGTAACAGAAATATTCCTTACCTTGAACTGACTAAGTAGGTTCATGAAAGTCATGAAACTACAACCCATTTCATGGACAGACGACCGGACTTAATTGCGGTTTTCCTCTTCAGATATCCTCTTCCTCGGATTAACACATCCAACTCCCAAGTCCCAATATACACTAACCCCAGTCCCAACCTCCAAGATTACTCCTTAAGCAACATTCATTTCCCAAAGGGTGGATCAATCATCCAAGTGTGCAAATGTAATTTCCCAAAGTATTTGCACAAGTTAATGTGACCAACTCGACTCTCCCCTTGTGCACAGTGCTAACAACTAAAACGCTAAAATTCATGAGAGTACACACAATTCACAAGTCAATTAGTGAATAGTCGTCATGCCGGATGAATGATGCCCAATTCACTTCCTCCAGACTTTCAGTACACTTATCGTTAATGAATTCACTCCAACTTCCTCTCACAATTCCCAACCAGGTTTTCCCAAAATTCAAACTCCAGAAATAATAGTTAACACTACTCGTTGTTAATACTCGTTGACCTTATTATAAATTAGCCACGGGGATATGCATCACCCGCAGTAGGTTTAGAACAGCTGTATTATGATCCATGGAGGTAAAGAGCTTCTCTTCTACAGATTCCGGCTACTCCAGCAAAGAACCAGTAAAAAAGATCTTGCCGAGTCTCACGGCTAAAACGTCTATGACAAAGCTATACGTGAAATGACTCAGTGTACAAGGATCCAAATAAAGATTACATAGAAACATACTCACTCTAGTGCTCCCATGATTTCTTGGCTTCGTCTGTCCTTTGCACATGAGTTCTGAGAATTTCCCCAGACTTTGTAATAATGTATTGAGGACTTTCCTACACACTGAAATTCAATTATGCACTCCCTGGACTTTTTCCTCTATTCATTTTATTCCCATCTTTTGCTTAGCTAAACTCTTCACTCTTTTACATACCCGTTAATTCTACACATTCGTCTTGATTCTAATCCCCCATCTTGAGATAAAGCCAACAAAGCTGTTGCAAGTACAATAACCTACTTTGGTAAAGCTAAAACAAAATTAGAAATATTAGGATCGATGTCTTGTATTTCTCACGACGTGTCTCGGGCATTCCTAATCATATTGATTTCCATCATCCACCGTTGTTCTCCAGCTATTTTGACAGAGTGAAACTCAATCCTTCCATTAAACATGCAGGATGCAGTAACAAAGGATCAAGTTACAGACTCATGAGTTTCTCCAGTAATACTGCACTACTTCTAATGGAATAATCCCATGATTCTTAAGTCTGAAATGTCACTTGTAGTTGTAGTATTATGCTCATGGAAAGACTACTCAAATGACAGGACCACAGACGTAGCCTTCAGACTTCAGACATTTTTTAAGTCAATTTACTTATGATGCATATTCATTCACAATATCACAATATTAAAATACACCCAATAATAAATTGGATTCCTAATTCCTACCCTGAAAATGAAAGATGAATACTTAATAAAGTATCGGGTGCTCAGTAAACTGTGTTCAATTATTCATCTCACTGCCAATCCCTCTCAATTGCCCAGCAAACCTGGGTTGAGACGCAAAAATAGCTGCTTTATTTTGACCACAGCTTAATAAAGTCAAAACACACACAAGACATGCAATCTCACGACACCCTTCGTATTTAAAATCCACCCTACTGACAAGTTGCTAACACAATCATCATTCCTAAGCACATAGAAACACATCAATGTATGATAGTAATCAACACGAAGGCAAAATCAACGATGACGAAGGGGAATAAGAATAAGCAAATAAAGGTGCTGCTGTTAGGTGGATGTTGAACTCTCTTCTTCGAATTCATAGGGACACGAAGGGCAACAACTCGTGAGCTATAAAATTGCAAGGGAGACGTTGAAACAAGTGAATTCATCATCCGCTGCATGAAATGAATAAACTTTGGGTTTTGCGAACATATTTAGCGAGTTTACACAAACACAAACATTTGAATTCTGTAGCGTCTATAACTTTATTGATGTAGAAATCCATGCGTACATTTATTGTAGTTGGAATCGTGAATTCTACGTCAGTACATGATAATCACCCACAAGTCTCGTACACATCTTAACTAGTTACATACTGCATAAACGATCCCTCCCCTACACCTACGTATCTGTATTTCTGTATTGTGTTCGAATAATTCGAAGCAGCCTCAACTTCAGCCAATGTTTCTTACAACATTATGAATACCCAACCGCTAATTCTGTACTTAACGAAAACTGAATGAAAACATGTACAAATTAATTTTAATTTACTTCTAATCCAACCTCCATCACTGAGCAAGTTAGAGATACCGTTAAATGGAGAATATTGCAATATTATGCACACAATCTGTCTTTTAGATAGAAGACAGATTTGGAAGTGTATCAAAAGAAACACATAGTTAACTATACAGCTGTAAACGATAACAATGACACACACACGCAATATTCCAAACTCCCCATCCTTTTCCCTAATTCCCTGATTAAACGAATCATCCGAATGAATTATTATAAATGAAGTTGAGGTAAGAATCTCTTGATTGATATTATAACATTAATGATATTACAATCTCCTACTTAATTATTACGAGAGATACGACGGGGCAGCAGACGAATCGAAACGCTTCTGTATTTGGTCGTACGTAAACTTCACGAACGTGTCGTACTGAAAAAAACACAAAAGAACCCAAGTTACTCTCAAACCCAACATGGCAGTCCACCATAAACCATCAAAAGTTTGACCTCACCTGCTCGGCCAGTTTATTATTGAGCGCTTGTTCATAGACCTCTCTAAGGCTGTCTTCACGTTCCCTCAGAAGTCGTTCACAAATAAGTCCCACTTGTCGAAATGTGAACAGATGCTTCTCCTTTCCATGTGGCGCTTGCTGATTCTGCAAAAGTTGGGCTGGAGACACGTCGTTCGGGGGACTCTCAGGATTCCCAGCGCTCGGACTCTTTGACCCTTCCCTCACTGGACAGTACAGCTTCTTCCTCCGATTGATTCGCTTCATCTCATCTTTGATACTTCCCGAAATCTGGTCCAAATTCAGTCTCGGCACGTCCGCAAATGGCGACCTCTCCTCCTCTTTCGGGGGAATCCCCGGCGGCGAAATCGGTGAAAACCTCCTTCGCTTACTTGGACGACCAGCCAAAGGGTCAAGTTCCAACGACCTCTTCAGTGTCGCACACGCCATTTCTTGTCACGTCAATCTGTCAACGGACAATTTTCAGTCACACCTTCCACAATCCACACTACCTCAACAATCTCCACCCTACTTCCCCCACTACCACCCTACTTACCTCCTCTTCTCCTACTAACTTCAGTAGGTCCACACCCAAAAACCAAAATCCCTGGGTGGAGGATAAAAAACGACGTTTTTTGTAAACAATTGAGAATTCACCTCACACCTCTCGAGAGGAGCAGCAGACGGAGAGAGAAGAAGTCCCTTGTGTGTCTGTGGTGGTTGGCAGAGAACGAACGACTGAAAAGGGAGACCACCACCACCCACACACGCCACCTTCCACACAACCACACAACCACACACGCCCAGTCTCCACACACGGGGGCTCTCCCCTCCCTCCCCTCCACCCAAACCCACGCCAACTATCTTTCGAACCCTGCACATCTCCCTTAAGTACTCCCATTGTCAGCACACACGGCAACCATTTTACACTTCCTCCATCCCCATTTTGATTTCAATCATTTCACAAATCCCATATGCAATTATGCAATCCAAACTATCAGACGTTCTTTGTATGTGAATCTTCTTCTCAACGTATTTCCCTTTCTTTAAGTAGATTCCTATTTTTAGAACTCCTTTGAATTCAATCCACTATTAATTTAATGAAACCTTTTGTAATTTCTTCCAAGTATTTTCTACCTTCATAACAAGCTTGAGTTTCTCGAAATTCATGTACTGCGAACTGCGAACTAAACTGCCAACAACATTCCAGGCTCAACGACGTCGTCACTTACTGACATTTACTTTTAATAACTTTCAACCCCAGAGAATCATCTTAGGTCTAAAAATGAGTAATAAGAGATGCTCAACAGAGACGGGAACTACAAAAGATTTTCCACCTGCCAACATTTCGAAGATGAGTTGTTTCCAAACAAGAAACTTTTTCTACCAAATCAACATGTTTTTCTGCTTTTAATGAGTTCCCTATTGTTGTAGAATCAAAATATTCGCAGTACAAATACGATTTGTACTCGAATTTCCTTCTTCCGCTCATTATTATTGTATCTGTGTGTATATCAGATAACAAACATTACCAATTTCATATTGTCAGATGCAATCGATTATAATTGGATCTTATGTTTTTCTCTCATGGACAAAATCAAGTGTTTCATACTTCCTTAATGCACAACTAACTACTCCTTTCGTCCTTTCCCCCACTGAAAACTTACGCACTTCTCCAACCTTCGGATGTATTCTTCCAATCTCCCAAAAATTGCCTTCTCACAACTTCCTAATAAAGTTACCTCCAGAAACTTCCTTTTAAAACCTTCCTCTCATTACACATCTTAATTAAATTTCTCTAATGACTAACTGGCTTTCACTCTTCAACCCGACATGACCTTCGCTTTCTCCCAACAACATCCGCTCCTAATGAGAACAACACATCTGCTTTATAAAGCATCTCATTAGCAATCACCATACTTCGGTTCCAAGAACACTTCCAAATGTTTCCAATTTCCAAGTTGCTACAAAACGAAGAATGAGTCTTCAGTGACCCCAGGCGAAACTCATCGGGGCAAGTTGAAACTCACCTGCAGAGCCCACAGTGCTTTCCTTGGACTTCCATTTTCCTGTGTAAATTGAGGGTCCTCACGTAAGGGACACCAGTGGAGGTCTGTTGAAAGGTGTGGGCCGTGGGGGGAACGAATGAAGTGTCTGAGGGAGGAAGTGGGACTCATCTTGGGACGACGACGCAAGAAATAGGCGAGGAGAGAGGCAGAGAGAGAGAGAGGAGGAAAGTGGTGGTGGTGGTGAGGAGAGTGGAGTCGTCAGTGTTCGGTGGTGGTGGTGGTGGCAGTGTGGGTCGAGAGACAGTCGAGAGAGGCCACATCCGTCTTATCAGGTGAACAAGTATCTCCTCCAACGGGTTACCGCCCTACACACTAAGTCTACACCGTGTCAAAGGTCACTGACCAGCTAAGCCATGCCTGCCGCACGAGGCGATGGCATGCGGGGACTTGCCGTTTTCATCTCCGACATCAGAAACTGTAAGTCAACTCCCTTGTTCTCTCCTGTCAACTGAGGTCAAAAGGTCACCGGTTTTCCTCCTCCCCCTCCTCCTCCTCCTCCCCTTCCATCTCACCGTCATTCCCAACCTCCCCTTCGTCCAGCTGCTCCACAGACACCGGGTGACGTGTGCCTCCGTGCCTCTGAATTTAATGAGAACGAAATACACAAACACCGAAAGGGACAACCCCCCACTGGAATTCACTGGAGTCAATTTGCACGAAGGACACGTCACCCGAAACAACTCATCTTCACCCACCCATCCTCCGCCATACAATTTTCTCTCATTTGCCCTGTCCGCTACAGGAAAAGGGGCGTTTTTGCCAATCAATGGTTAATATTATTATGTGGGAAGGAGTGTATAATATAAATACTATTTTATTGTAGTGCAGAATAGTACAGATACACTGATAAGTAATTCCATGTGGTTTTCTATTTCTAGGCAAAAGCAAGGAAGCTGAGATTAAACGGATTAACAAGGAACTCGCCAACATCCGAAGTAAGTTTAAGGGGGACAAGACGTTGGACGGGTACCAGAAAAAGAAGTACGTCTGCAAACTTCTTTTCATCTTCCTCCTCGGCCATGACATCGACTTTGGTCATATGGAGGCTGTCAACCTCCTTTCCTCAAACAAATACACCGAAAAGCAAATCGTGAGTTGTCAACAGTTTAAGTGTAGTTATCAAGAACGGGGATGTGACGTGTGTTTTGTGTTTCAGGGGTATTTGTTCATATCCGTGCTGGTTAACACGAATAGTGACTTGATACGATTGATCATTCAGAGCATCAAGCATGACTTACAGGCCAGAAACCCTGTGCACATTAATCTCGCTTTGCAATGTATCGCAAATATCGGAAGCAGAGAAATGGCAGAAGCGTTTTCCACTGACATTCCAAGATTACTCGTTTCTGGGTAAGTTGTCATTAGTCGGAGATTAGCGAGTGAAGTGTATAAACAAAACTTTTTATAGGGAGACAATAGACGTGGTGAAACAGTCTGCTGCGCTGTGCTTATTGAGATTGTTTCGAATCCACCCCGATATCATTCCTAGTGGAGAATGGACCTCAAGAATCATCCATCTGCTCAACGATCAACACATGGGCGTTGTTACAGCTGCCTCTTCCCTCATTGAGGCTCTTGTGAAACGCTCTCCAGAAGAATATAAGGGTTGCGTCTCTCTTGCCGTTTCACGTCTCAGTCGTGTAAGAATCTACTCGAGTTTGCTGTGGATAAGCTGTATGAGTTAGTTTTATGGAAACTTGAACTTATTGTACAGATCGTTACTGCAAGCTATACTGATCTACAAGACTACACTTACTACTTCGTTCCAGCTCCGTGGCTGTCAGTTAAACTTCTGAGATTGCTTCAAAATTATCCTCCTCCAGGTAAACATCGCTTCAGACGCCGTTATTCACTGAAAGGAGGTTGTCCAAGTGTTATTCGGTTATTTAATGTGCCCTTCCAGATGATCCTGGAGTCAGAGGAAGGCTTAATGAGTGTCTGGAAACAATCCTAAACAAAGCCCAAGAACCCCCAAAGTCGAAGAAGGTGCAACACTCTAATGCCAAGAATGCCGTTTTATTCGAAGCCATCAGTCTAATAATCCATTCAGATAGTGAACCAAACCTACTAGTTCGGGCGTGCAACCAACTCGGCCAATTTTTAACCCACAGAGAAACTAACCTTAGATATTTGGCTCTGGAGTCTATGTGTCTCCTTGCAACTTCCGAGTTTTCTCACGATGCTGTCAAAAAACATCAGGAGACTGTTATCAATGCATTAAAAGTAATTTATTCTTCTTATTGAAATAATCAATTTATGAAAACAACCATTGACTTACAAAAATATTTTTGCAGACGGAGAGAGATGTGAGTGTTAGGCAACGAGCGGTAGATTTGCTGTATGCCATGTGTGACCGAAGCAACGCAGAGGAAATCGTACAAGAAATGCTTAACTATCTTGAAACAGCAGACTACTCAATACGAGAGGAAATGGTGTTAAAAGTTGCGATTCTAGCTGAAAAGTATGCCACGGACTACTCTTGGTACGTCGATGTAATCCTAAACTTAATAAGAATGGCAGGGGACCACGTTTCAGAAGAAGTTTGGTATCGAGTTATCCAAATCGTTGTAAATCGGGAAGATGTTCAAGGTAAGGTTATTATTTGGATTACAATGGATTGTTGGTGGCTTTCGTGGAGTAAAGGACGAACATATTTATTACTGACATGTGTGTTTGGATAGGATATGCTGCGAAAACTGTTTTTGAGGCTCTACAGGCTCCAGCCTGTCACGAAAACATGGTGAAAGTGGGTGGTTACATTTTAGGAGAATTCGGTAACTTAATCGCCGGGGATCCAAGATCTGCTCCTATTGTTCAGTTCAACCTGCTTCATTCCAAATATCATTTGTGTTCTGTGGCCACACGAGCCCTTCTTTTGTCTACCTACATCAAATTTATCAATCTGTTCCCGGAAATCAAAGGTCAGATTCAAGAGGTTTTCAAACAAGACAGCAACATTCGTTCTTCCGATGCAGAACTACAACAACGAGCATCGGAGTACTTGCGTCTGAGCGTTGTAGCCTCTACTGATGTTCTGGTAAGCAAAATTACCGGATGATAAGATATGTCTACTGAGTGTTCAGAATTAAGTGTATTAATTCGCTCTGTTACCACAGGCCACTGTTTTGGAAGAAATGCCACCCTTCCCCGAGAGAGAATCTTCAATTCTTGCAATCTTGAAAAAGAAGAAACCCGGACGCACGGTAGAACCCATTGACGTTAATGCAACAAGGGACTCGTCTGCCCCAGCACCAGCACCTACATCAATTACACAAGCTGCACCAGCTGCTCATCAGAATGGGCAGACAGATCTTTTAGTTGACGTATTCGGAGACATGTACTCAACTCAGTCACAAATTGGAAGTGGGAATGGACTTGTTAACAACGTTAATAATGTTGGAAATTCCATCGGAGGTGCTTCGAGCTCCACTCCCATCGATAACCTAAGTAAACTGACATGGAAAAACAACGGTGTGCTATTTGAAAACGACATTGTGCAAATCGGAGTTAAGGCTGAATATCGACTTAATCTTGGAAGAATGACTCTCTTTTACGGGAACAAATCTGCCCTGCCAATGATGGTAAATGCCCACTTTTAAAAGCTTCGCTACGCAAATTATATTTAAGTTGCCTCAATGGTTCTCAATGAGATTATTTAATTGTAGGGATTCGATCCGAGTGTGTCATGTGGTGGAGAGCTAGCCACTAAAGTCTCTTGTCAAGTAAAACCCGTTGACTCCACAGTAGATGCAGGGGCACAAGTACAACAAATGATAAATATTGAATGCATAGAAGACTTCCGAGGTATCTAAAGCATTCTAATCTAAATTAAAACATACTTGGGTTAACCTTCTTGACAGGGTTGAATGGTTTTGATTTAGAATATCCTAGTCTGGTGATAAGCTTCCTTTACAATAGTAAAGTGCAAAAACTGAATCTCAAGTTGCCGGTGACAATTAACAAATTCCTCGAAGCTACTGACATGAACGGTGAGACCTTCTTTGCCCGATGGAAGAATTTAGGAGGGTAAGCTTAACACGAAATTTCTTCATACAATACTAATTGTCAAGTAGGATTGAAATATTATACAACTAAAACTTCTTGCAGACCCCAACAGGAGACCCAAAAGATATTTAAAGCAGCAAGTCCTATGGATTCAAATGCGAATGGAGTGAAATTGTCTGGTTTTGGGTTGCAGCTACTAAAAGGAATTGATCCTAATCCAGACAATTTTGTGTGTGCTGGAATCTTGCACACAAGAAATCAACAAATCGGATGTCTTCTCCGCCTTGAGCCTAATAAACAGGCACAAGTAAGACTGAAATAAAGTTATTTGTGATCCGGAATAAGCCTAACATTTGAAATGATGATTTACAGATGTACCGTCTCACAGTTCGTGCTAGCAAAGATACGGTCTCCAGACACGTGTGCGATTTACTGTTTGAACATTTTTAAGCTGGACTCGAACTATTTTTGCTGTCACCTTCCATAGTAGTGAAAAAAGTGGTAGTGCGGTCGGAAAGAAGGTCCTCGTTGGGGGGAATGGGAGCATGTTTGTACTGTCTGTGTAATGTGTACTGTTATTATTCTTAGTTATTATTATGAAATTATATTATCATTAGCTTTATTACTGTCCTATTGGTTCAGATACAAACTGGTCTCCTCCCACAGGACAGAGAGGCGAGAGGGGAATGTAGACTATTGCTAGGCGTTGGTCGTAGGATATACGTTAGACTTTAGTGTACTATAAGAACGATAAGGAGATAAGATAACCATTCTGTAGGCCATAAATAGCTGTGAACAACTTCGACAAAGTGAAAACTTGTAAAAAAGATCTTGATAAATCAACAGAGAAGACGAAAACAAATTATATTATATCCTTGGTTATTAAATAATGTATAATTTTATGCAAGCTGGTAATCATGATAATAATAACTGCAGTAGCTAGACTACTCTCTAATCAGACGATGACTATAGTAGCTACTCTAAAAACAACGTTATCAAGACATTCAAATAGGAAAATAAAATTTAATTGTGATGATGTCGTTCCAACTCATTCCTAGTTTTTAGTACGTTCATATTTTGTGTCCGTCATTCATTTCATTCAGAGGGATACAAACAACCCTCCTCCTGTCTTTCTTGATAAAAACCACGATATTCATAATTAATCGTAAACTACGCTCTTAAGGTTCACGGTCTCTGTCACAATTTATAAATTGCCTTCCCCTAAAAATGAATGCTGAAGATCACAACATGTTTTGTTCGCGTCTATTGTCCACTCCCATACAATGCATGTCCATCTCACCATCATCGCCTTCGATTTCGATTTACGTTCGCAAAACATTGGACACAAGACCGTGACAAAGTAACAACGAAGAAATTCGGACAAAAGATTCTTTTCAGTGAGATATTTATGAACAACACAAGACACAACAAAAATAGTCTTGGCACAATGCGACCAGGAAAATGCAGAACACACGTCGTTTCATATGAATATCATAGAGTCAGCAGCATAGTTACAAACCCAAGACCCGAATTCGGTTCTGTGTAACACGTTACAGGCGCCAATCCGGGTAAATACTGAACAGGTTCTGCACCTATTCCGATCACCAATAAATGATCTATTGCAACACA
>JAQGAB010002871.1:0-10865 GCA_034696565.1 Isotomurus graminis
GATTTATTGGTCAAAAATATTTATGCATTGATTTTCATTACAAAACACTAAAACCAATTTAACCCAGTGGAACATCGAATTATTGGGTTTCCGCCTTCTCCAGTCATCCACAAAAAACCAAAGTACTTCCACATAGGCTGACATACACAGCAGTACTTATGCAGGACAAACTTTTATTTGCCGGAATTTAAATACAAACATAATGCATATGAAACAGCAAAAATTCATACCACTAAGTTACCTCCATGCCTCACATTAATTCCAAGCTTTCGGGCGCACCCAATTATCTGTTGAATGATATAACATCCATGTAGCTGCTTAGTGTTTCCATCGACTGATTCCTCGTATATTTGTTGGCAGTGAAAGCCGTGCAGGAGAACAACAAGTGGCGACTTCTTCAGCAATAACAAATTCATCTCCAAGTCTTGAAGGAAAGTCGAACTACTTAATTCCTCCACGTGCATAGACGCAATTGCACTGTCGCTTTTATAAAAATCATACAGCCGAAGATTAACAAGCTGTATTGATACGTCCACCAAGTGCTTCACAAGTTCCTTAATCGAGTAGAGAGGCCAGTAGATCAATTTAAACTGCTTAAGGCTCTTCCATCCTTTCAACCCTTCTACGATTTCTGAAAGGCTCAGCACATCAATTTCACACGACGCTTCCGTCTCCTCGCAATTTTTCCGTCGACCCCAATCGTCCACAATACACGAAAACACTTCCACATTCGGAAATATTCGCCCAATACTCCTCAAGGACTCAACGTGTCTTACATTCAACGAATCCCCTAAATCCAACACACAAAGCGCTGAATATTCCTTTACAGTCTCTTCCCAAACCTCCAATTTAAAAACCTCCTCCAACTTCCTAAACTCTCTGGCCGTCTTGTGAATCCACGAATTCTTAACGCCGAATTTCTTAATTCCCTCCGCCGCTTTAAAGATATCTGGAAAGTTTTTTATCCACACGATCGCCAATTCCTCAGCTGTTAATTTCCGGAGATTTGGAAGCTCCGGAAACTTTACAATATTTTTTCTCCTTCTCTTTGGAATGTAAAGTCCACTTAAGTCAAGAGAGACCAGGGAAACTGCCACCGAAGGATTTAAAATCCCAGGAAGAAACCCCGGGGCCTCATTTCCTTCCACAGGACCAACTACAAAACTTCCCACTTGGAGTTCCTTCAATTCCCCACTTAACTTCCATTCAAAAGCGCTATGAGGAATTTCCGACTTTCGAATCATCAAATTCCTATTGACTTCCTCTACAGACCCTCCAAATCCAATTCTTCCTTGTAATCTGAGACTTCTCACGTTTCTTAAAGCGCCACTAGACTTCCTAAGCGTCTTCACAATTTCCTTGTACGGATAGGCAAGCACAACAACCGCATCTTCTCTTCCCAACTCAATTCCGTCACCGTACTCAATCCACAATTCCTTAAGATCAACTCCCATTTTCTTCAGAAATCCACCTAAAAACTTGCTAACGTTAGACACGTTTGTAAATCCATCAAAAGTCAAATGAAGCCGCGTAATTTTCGAAACACGCAGCGGAGTTTCTAGGCGCTCTACTTGTTTCCTATTCGCTCGTACAACCGGTTTTGAATTTCTACCTCTTCCTAAAAATCTTGAGCTGAATCCCTCCACAAATACCTCTCGGTATTCCGCTGCAAAGTTCACTTTCAGTTGGGACAGCTCTGGACATTGTCCTGTGACTTTGATGAACCTTTTTAGGTCTGCAATTTCGGAAGCTTGGACATGAGACACGAACACGGAACGCCAAGGCACTGCTAAGCAGAAACACTTGGAACTCAGATGCTCTGCTATTGGACCAATCAAAGCAAAATCCAGCTTCACTGAGTTCCGCATCTTTCCCAGTGGCCGACTTTCCAGACCGCAAAACGTCACCCGCACCAACAACTTTGTTGCTACCGGATTCCAATCGCGGCACACCAATCGGCATTTCTTCAATGATTCCGTGTCAAAATATCCAAAGAGAGACTCCAGCACATCTTCATTCTGTAAAAAATACAAAACTGCTTTTACATTTGTGTAAAGACATCCAGTTAACGTATACGTATGGCTCAAAATAACATTAAAATGCAGGACATCTCATAATACTACAAATAAACGCTACTCGTTATCCTCCGTACCTTCCAAATTGGATGACAAGATGCGACAGAGGTTTCTGGTACTCCTCGATTAAACCCGCGTCTCTTGGACGATTCCATTTCTCTTTAACCTTTAAATTACTCAAATTGAATTTATTTTAAACTTTAAATTGTTCACCCGTCAAATCTAAACAAAATAACCCGTTTTTGTAACAAACCAAGTTGCTTTAAAAAATTTTTTTAACCCCATTGCACTTGAACGAACAACACCTCAAAACAATTCATTTCTTACTTCTTCGGGTACAAATTCTTGGTCACTTATATATTAATCCATTGGATGATTTATTCCACATATGTTTGTGAGCAAGTAGAATCCAATGACGAATTTTCTAACACTTTAATATCATCCACACGGTTACTAAACTTACGTGGCAGTTAAAATAACAACTCCGGACCAAACTATAACTTGCACCTAACCGGAAATAACATCCTTATTACCGTCAGACTACACACAAGACTTACACGTGGCATGATGCAATATGATACTGCAAATATACACAAATATTCCACCTCTTTACTCTCTTAACTTTCAATTACTAAACAATACGTGTACGTAGTTTTGTTGCTGTAAGTATTCAATCCATGCGATTAAGCTTTGATGCTCCCTTGATGCTCCCTTATTCCTTTATGTTTACTTAATGATAAGGTAACCTATAACTTCTTGATCTTGAGTCCTGAGAACTCACTTGTTACTCTGGAGTTGGCTGTTCTTGTGCCATGAACTAATAAACCACTTTCTTATTACTCTCACACTCAGATCATATTCACTTACAAGTTTTTATTGAGGTAAGGTGAAACACTCTATCATTGTCTGCTGGAGAAGAGCAGTGAAAACCCAATCCTCGATTAAGCTCATCCCGAGATGTTGATGCAATAATTAATCCAAGTTATAATAAAATACATCCGGTCTTGAAGCTTATCACACGCAGCTGTAATTCTGGAATTTGTGATTCTGAATCTATTGTAATCTTTCTTTGATATCTGTTAATCGCATTTAGTCTAGCCACACCGACCAGTCCCGAGAGTGTTATTGACATCCTCATCTCGCTTAGAAAGTCGTGTGAAGCCTTAAAGTATGTCAAAAACAATTAATCCAGCCGCGGTCTTAGATAACCGTTTTAGAATAAACTCAAGCAGACACTGAAGAAGATCACAAACGTCTTATACAATTAACTCGTAACGTAGCATACTACCAATGGAAACGATAATCTTTCCCCGGAATAAAACGATGTTAATTAAATCTTTTAACATCAACTGGTCTCTCAATTTTCGAGCTCCTTAGTTAAGTGATAGCTTCAATTAATCACGTACGTTAGCTCTAGAGGGTCTATAGATCAGATTTCCCAATTTCCCAGAAGAATTAGTAGCACTTTAATCCAGCTATAATTTGAAACAGGAGGTCACAGCGGAAAATCTATACAACCTCCACAGCAGACGTTGATAATTAATTTATACTCTCATTTGACTCCATAGCTCGAAAATTGAAGGAAGAGTTAAGTTTACAAGATATAAAACCAACTCCAAGCAATCTTTACTAACCCAGTTGGCAAATCAACGTTAAAGCCTGATGCTGATGGTACAAAAATTATCCCCACATATAAATCCTTAATTTTTCCACAGATTAATGCTAGCTTTATCGTAGAGTCAGCTTTACAAAATCCATAATTCAGATTCCCAGAACCCACGCAAAGAGTAACTGTATAAAGTCTGATGAAAATCACCGACATAACACACGATTGAGATCAAAATGGTTTTCTTAAGAGTTTTCTAAATTTCAGTTCTATTGAAAGAACCGTTTGAGAGATATCAGAAATACTACCAACGACACAGGTGAACCTAAATAATTGACTGGGCTTATTTAAATTCATGGTTTCTTCGGAATTAAATTCTCGTTTCCATTGGAAGTATTCCGCTTAAACAAAACATGCTCACTTACACACAATTATCTTTCGCTTCCACAATAACCTTTCGCACAACCAAAACAACCCTGACTCTTGTATGGCGATTAAAAATGACATACAGTATAACTCAAAGATTTTTAACAACCACCACAAGTGAATTTTCTTTTTAAGTAATCCCGAAATTTTGGCAGAAACAGATAAAAACTCCACTCATTAATCCTTAGATGCAATAAAGCTCACCCAATGCAAATATTTTAAGTCCATAAAATATTCAATGTCAACAGAAAATAATAAGCAAAAAACACTTTACAAGTTTCTTTGAATGCACTTAACCCTTTCATACGTCATTTCAAACTATATTTTGTATTTTCTGACATTAATCAACTGAATTGTTCGGGCAAGTCTGGTTTACAAAGTTATATTTTATTTCAAGTAGAAATCATCCAATTGTTATTTAAATCCTTATTTAGTGCTTGATGCGTATTTCACTTCAAACCAATCCAAATGATAAAAGAAACAAGAAAAAGTGACACTACTACGCTATTCGCAATTACTTAAGTAATCACATTACTTCCGTACTATCTAGATAGAACATACAACTTAGAATATTCAACTATTTCTACAAACAAGAGAATATTTCTAAAGCTAAACGGTGTTTCAATCGAACAGTTGACAATTTGACTTTCGTATTAGTCCTTTTAAACATCGCTGGTCTCAAGAGACTCTACTGGTTCATAGTAGTTTGTTAGTTGCTCAGAAACTCTGTCCACGACGGGAGAAAGTCGCATAGTCCGTATGTAAAGGTCAATAAGCACGTTATCCACTTTATTCACTGCCTCTCTGAAAGCTTTCCTTCGTTCTTGAAGCTGCAAAGCACACAAACAATAAACAACTCTCAATCACTTGCTTCTCATTTACATGTACAATTTAATTCAAATTAATTACAGACTTACAGCAACCCTTGTTTCATTCCTGTTCAATTCAATCTCCTTAATCAAACTCTGCTGCACCACCAATGCCATTTCGAAACTTCCCTTGAAGCCTTCCACTCGCCTCATCAAAGACTCCGTCGCTTCATTCAATTCAACCACCACTGACCAGTTCCCGTGATAAAACCCAATTGCTTCTTCATCTCCAAACAGCACATTCTTTAGTATTTCATCTTCAATCTCCACGTCCACTTCTACTGGAGAATTCTCGATAAACTCCTCCTCGAACTATAAATAAAAACACTTAAATTCGAACCTAATTAACAAGCAACATATCCACAGACCTTATCATACACAACTTCCCGTTGAAGTAAAAGCCGATGCAACTCCTTAAAAATCCTGTTGAAGTCCCTCAGCATTATTTCTCCTCTATAAAACTGAATGGATTCCCAACTGTCATCGTAGCGATCAAATCGGATCCCAAAGTGTGTCTCCAGCTTATCCAGGAAACCATCACACTTAATCCCACTGGATATTTCTTTGTCTTCAAAGTCAAATGTTTGTAGGAAAGAAGGTCCTTCGCTTGTCTCAACCACACCCAACCAGTCCACCTGCAACATTAAACTATTTAAAACCTCCTTCCTTAATTCACACACGACTTTCTTACTTTCTCTTCCCACACAGCAACTTTCCCTGTGACCATATCCAATTCCTCCAGCAAATAAGACACATTGAAACCCGAAGGAGTTCCAGAATAATTCGCCAGCATTGTTTCACCCAATTTTAGGTCGTCCAGAACACTTTCCAGTTTCATTTCAAGTGAACCAAACTCCTCCTCCCAGTCTCCATAAGCCCCTTGGCCTCTCTTAATCAGTTGCACAGCGTTTTTCTTCCAAATAAATCAAACCAATTACTACATACACTCCGAACTACAATCATAACTTATCAATAATCACTTACAATCCCATATGCAGTGATTATCTGGTCATTGATGGACATGAGATGCTCCAAAACATCACTCGGCCGAGTTAAATCGCATTCCTCAGGTGTCTGTGCATCGCTTTCTCCACAAAAAATGTAAACGACGTTGAGAATTCCAGCCGATACCAAAATAACAAAGACCACAATCCCAACGACTTTGCACAGCAGCCAACACAATTCTTCAACGAGTTTGAAAGCCGCTTTCATTTCCTCCCTGTGTCTCCGTATTCCTTCAAATTCACGATCAACTCGTACTCCTTCCATCTTCTTAATCTTCAACTTTCTCTTGTCTGCCTTGTCCAATTAACACTTTCTCTGTGAATGTGATCTTAAGCAAATACAGATCTGTACTTGTCCAGTCCTCCAGAGTAACTGAAAGCTAAGTCTTGTTTAATGAAGAAGTCATTCTTCAGTTAAACAATTATCTGTAGACACAAATGACTCACACGTACAAAATCCATAGCTTCATATTTCAGATCGAGACGTCCACCACTCCATTCAAATTCACACAACTCTCCTACCCTTCACATTAACACGTTCACACTTGCACATCTCCTATTTCTTTCCCACGTTCCCCATTGATCACCACACCAGCAAACACAATGATTCATTAAGATTTAATGTGGAACAAAGGTCAATATCGATCCTCATGAACATTTCCAGAGTATCCGATTACTCTCCCCAACTTACGTATTCTATTTATAGAACCTGAATGTTAGAACGAGATAAAGAATCCAATAATGAATTCTCCTTCACTTGAATTACTCAAAACATAATGTTAATCTACTATTAGTCATCTACCTATCCCATCCGGAGAATATTAAACCGTTCAAAATAAATACTACATTATAAAACCTTCAGGTGTTTAGTGTATTCTAAGATTAATCCAAAGTGATTGCCTCGAATGCATAAAAATATTAAACACAGGGTAATTGTTTAAGTAAAAACTGGTTTCTTATTTCTTAAAGAGAAAGCAGTAGGATAAAATAATCAAGTATAATGTATACAATAAACGGGTAACATTAATTTTCGACCTTTAGTCCTTTGATCCAAACATTGCGTAATTATTCACTTCATCTTTCAAAGTGAGTTAAACTACATCCATGATGCTTTTATGTGAAATGGATATTTATAAAAGATCCAATCGGAATTTGATTACTCTGGACAATTTCATGATGAGTCTTTTTTACGATAATTGATAGACAATCTAAACATCTTTCGACGTATAAAAAACCAGCATACATAAATAAATACAAATCTTAAGTCTTCACTAACAATAAATGGATGAGACGTTACCTTAGAGCACTATCAACAATAATTCCTCTTGTAAAGCCAAAAAATCGACTTATCCAGATTTATAATTGCATCTCATTTCATATTTCTCGTGACGAAGAATACAGTGTTTGAAACCTGGAGCCCTGAAAATAAACTCTGGCCTTTGACACCGTAAAATAACCAATTACAATTAAATTGAACATTACTGATTAATGCTTCTTTCCTTGTAACAACTTGTCAAATATGATTAATCCGATCCATCAATAACACGTTGTCTGTATTCCTGAAAGAAAATTAACAAAACAAAGCAACCGTTTCTTTATCGCAATTCCTTATCCCTTGTCATGTCTCAACATCTTACACCAATACTTGGATAATAATGAACAGTATACATTTTATGTACACCTAACTATTTGACATTAATTTATATTAACAATGTATGGCCACCTTCAGCCTGTAGGCAAGCAAGAAAACAAGATTTTCTGTATAACACATTCGCTTTTCGTGTAACAAATTCCATTACAAATGTGTTGCTCTCATGCAAACCCATTTACAGGCGCATCCCTTCCTCTACATCCAAACCCAGGTGGATTCATAAAAACAGAAGTGTGTTGGTTAATAAATGAGACTTAAAAGTTGTCAAGCATGGATACACACACCTGTGTGTCCACTTTCATTCCAATTAAACTACCTGCCTAATTCTCAGAAATACTTGTAAACAATCAAAGTTCTTAGAACTTATTGTCTCTACGCACGTGGTAGGTCCTTAAATGAATAAACGCATAAATTCAAGCCAACTTATCCTTTAGTTGTTCTTTCTTAGAATTCCTTATATGTCAAACCGAGTTCCACGAATCCAATAGAAACAGACTAATCAACGAATATTCATTCACCTAAATAATTTTAAAAACTATACAAGGCACAAGAATAAAATATACTTGGCAAGAAGCAGTCTCTGTCGCATATATAAAGCCGAATAAAAAGTGTATGTTCATCAGTCACTACAAACTTATCAACCAGTTAACTTCAACAGCAATTCAATTACCTTACATACCCTTGAACACAAAATATGAACTTCAAACTCCTCTTCCTCTTTGCTTTAGTGTTTGTTGTGTGCTCTATTGGAGTTACACAGGTAAGAATTCTAAAATTCCAAATGTACATTGACTTATACGAATATTTAAAATAAATATCATACAAAATACTCTTAACTGTTTTACAGGGTTGCCAGGGACACGATCAGGAGTGCAACGGAGCCAACGGACACCAAGGAAACTGCTGTGGAGGTTTACATTGCCAAAAGAATGATCCTTCTTGGGCAAAAGGACGATGCTGTGAGTTTTTATTACAAATGTATTATTGTAAACTTAAATTGTAGTTTAATGTAACCGGCTTTTTATGCAGATTACAACCCCGGACGCTAAACAACTCCTTTATTTCTTAACATTTAACTTCGTTGTTTATCGAATAAAACAAATTCTGAAGAAGTACGGATATATTGGACGTTCATACGATCAACCGCAATGCATGTGACTAAACATTCATTGGAGAGACTTAAAGATATGCTAAGTTGAGCCTTAATAACTACTAAATAATTGTACAAATATAAATTTGTGCATTAGTTCTTCAACCAACAACCCTGGACATCTTATTGATGCATTTACTCTTAGGATAATTGATAGAGAATCTAAACGTGTCTTTCGGCAAATAAAAGAAGCAGCATACATTAAGTAATGCAAATCCAAAGTCAACTAAAATGAAGCAATGAGTCGTAACCATATCAACAATAGTAACTCATGTAAAGGCGAACAAATATCTATGGATTCATCTTACAATAAACTAGATTGTTCATGCCTGCTCATCCAGAGTAAGAATTGCATCTTGTCTCACATTTTTCCAAACGAAGAGTGCAGTCTTTGAAATCTTAAGCACTCATAATAACCATATCATCATTCGTTCTGATAATTCCTATTAAATTAACATTCCTGATTCACTTCCGTTCCTTTTTCCTTCTCACCTGATTTGTAGCTTCTCTCATTCATGACTTTTTGAGACACAATCCACAGTTCTACTCACATCAACTCATCAGTTTAATTCTTCTACTTCACACCTTTTGCATTCCATTAATCTCGTCTGTCATCCACTGTAATATCTCACACATAACCTTGTTCGGCTTGTTGCACATGTAGCTTGCAAATTGCAAATTCACTCCTATGTGAACTAAATCAGTTGCCTTACTCGTGGCTGACTTATCTGTATATACTAATTAAGTAAAGAGTGGACATTTAGTACATAAATAGTATGGAAACACCCTTCCATTGGACAATCCATCTCCATCCAACCATATTGGAATAGAGGAGGATTTACATATCGCCAGACGGTCGTGGTGGTCACATATCTCCGATTTTGATGAAATTTGACAGGAATGTTCAGCACCATGTAAAACTCAGGGGGGCCAAAAATTAGGTCAAAATTTTAAAAGTAACGCCCCCTGGGGGGGCTGAAGTGGAATTTGAACTTTCAGTAAATTGTAAATTGTGGAATTCATAATTATCCTACAAAAATCCTACCCTTAAAAGATATGCATGAAATCAATTAAAGTACACGACTAATAAAAAAAAAGTTCGAAAATTCAAAATTTTTGGGCGTGACTCCTATGAATTTCGACATCGATTATCGTACAGTGCCCGGTTCGTGATCACTTAGCGACTAGACTTAAAGTTCACAAAATTAGCTTTCCAACGATACCATGCACTAGTTGCTCACGGACCGGGCAGTCACCGAAATCGGCTGTCGAAAATGTCGATTTTTAGAAAAAAACAGGGTCGTACTGATTCATAAAATTGATTATAAAACAGAACTTTGATATTTTAGTAACCTAATAACGCGTACCTTGTCATACCCTTACTTTTTAAACGTCGTAAATAATTCCAAGTATGATAAGAATCTTCAACCTTCCAAAATAATTTGATTAATTAATCAATTAATTAATTAAAATTCCAAATTAGCGCCACTAACTCATCAATTTTGATTAACTTAACATTTTCTTTTGTGGACTTTAGCATTAGTATGCATTTATTTGGTAGAAATAATGGAAATTTAACTAAAATAATTAACCTAATTAATTAGTTAATTAATCAAGTAAAAAATTTTTTAATTATTAATTAAGATAATTATTTTGGAGATCAGAAGTAAACATGGGGCCAATCGTGAGTTGAAACAGTGATATGATAAAGATAAAAAGTTTTGAATAAGAAATAAAAGTGAGTGGGAACGGGCGAACGGGGAAGTTAGTGCGCTCCTGCAGTGGTGGTGATGATGCGAGCGGGAGGCTCATTTTGTCTCCTTCTAGTTTCAAGTAAATCTAGCTTAATACATTCAACTGTTTCCTCTTAATGAGATGTTACTATTTTAAATATACTGTCCGCTATTGCAGGTGAATAAAAACACAGAGTTCCAAGAAGTATTATCCAGCAGCTTCGTAGTGATCATTCGTTTAAATACTTATCCATTTACCCGTCTTGCATATCACTTAGTACCGAACCAAAAAGCTCACAAATAAAATATGCGTTTAGATTGATTATCCATTTCACATTTGTCTAATTGTTT
>JAQGAB010002872.1:0-10859 GCA_034696565.1 Isotomurus graminis
TAGACATACTCGAGAGAAGTGAGCGGAAATTCCGGGTGTTTCGGGCTCACAGTTTATTTTGCATTCATGAGAAATGCTTGAATATTAAAGTAAAAGTTTCGTACATGTGCCTGGCAAGAATTCAGGTTAATTCGTACCTCACTCAAGACTCTCGAGACCTCTGCGCCGCTTTCAGAATCTTTTCCTGTCTTGTCTATTTGTACTTTCCCTTTTACAACAATGTCATATGTACTTGAGCATGCCATTTCTTTATTGCTATGAGTGGTTATATGAGCATAAGTTTCCTTTGGCTTCAATCGCAAAATTCACTTTACACTTATTACAGAGATACTTAAACTTAATATGCAAATTCTTCGGACGACCATGAAGTAGAGACACACCTTAAGTAACTCTTTCTCAACGTGTGGGAAGGAACATTATAAACAAACACGAGATAAAAGTATATGGGATTTGGTTTCAGCAATTGAAGTATTTTTTCATCTTTCATACAGATCATCTCATTACCTAATGCTCATTCATGTCAAAGTTTGATCATTTAAAGAAGTGCATGTGCAACGAAATAATTTCCCTGGAAGAATGCAGAGATGGGCTGGGAGCCAGGGATTCTAGAACTGGGAGATGTGTTTGTATATAAACGATCTTTTGAAAGTTTAAAAGTCACGTTGTAATTTGCGCTACTCGTCTGGTGTTTGTGTGTGTGAGTGTATTGGGGTTTCAAAACTGAGGAGCAACATATGTTGGAACGGTAACCTCTATTTTTGGCTTATATTTGTTCTAAATGCAACTGAGAGTTTTCTCGTAGCAATCACAGAACACATTTAGCTTTTAGCCCATTACATCATTCTGGTTTGTTCATGTGTATGTATGTGTGTGTATGTAAGTGTGTAAGTGTGTGAACCACATTTTACTAAACTGCGAAACTAGGAGAGACTGCTTTTCTACCGACTTGGTTATCTCTGTTAATAATAAAATGAATGTAAATGGATACATTATTGTTAAGAATTTGATAATTGTGTGCATTAATTATTCATCCAGAGTTCTTAGTAGAATGCTTCCCTGTTTTTAAGTGTTCATGATGCTCTGGAGATTGCAAGTTGGAGTGGGGACCGAATTTTGATTATTCATCTTCTGAACAATTCAGTTTTGATTATTTTATAACCTCGGATCTTTGAGAGCATTCAGCTTTGAGTGTTTTCAATGTGTATTGCTTGAGTCTTTTTCAAGTTGTATAGTTGTTAAATAATTCAAGTTTGTGTAGGGCTGTATGAATTCAAAGGAAGACTCTGTTATGCTTTTAAAATATGAAAACTATGATTTTAAACATCCGAGCTCGAGTTCATGTCTGTCTACATTTACTCGTGCAAAAGTCAGAGTCATTCAGGCATGAATTGCAGTGACAAGAGCTGCAACTTTCAGATTGCACGTTATTTTTCCTGAACTGCAAGTTCACGTTTGTTTGAGAATTGATTGAAAACGTGTGAGCTGTGCTTTGCGAAAGCTCATACAATGATTTAAACCGAACAATATTGTGCTATTGCGTTTAAGCACAACAATATGAATCAAATAAGAAGGGACACATAATGAACCGTGACGTGACACTATACTTCCTCCAGCTTTTTCATAAGAATTAATATAAGAATATTAAATACAAACATACAAACCATAAACTAAAGCTGGTAAGAATAGACGGACGGGAAGTAACAACGATGAAGAGACTTTAATACTTTTTATACACAAAAGGCTGAAAGATAGTATTTCTATGTAGTTAATGACAGAATGATTAATTTGAAAACTTAGAGATGAAACTGTTCCACCATAGGATCGTGGATAGACATCCCTAGGAAATCCGTCCTCGGGATAGTGTGGAGAAAATTGACTTTCATTGTAAGAAAACTTCTGAGGAAAGTTAAGAGGGTTTAGGAAGGACACACACACATAAAGGAAGATTGTGTAGTAATGGCAAAAGCAGAGTGAAATTTGCATTTTTAGAAACTAATATAGAAGTGTGGTTTATGAAGTTTTGAAACTGGAATAAGGAGGTGATTCTTTCAGTATTAAAGAAAAGTTCTGGGCGTTTTAATGTTGGAATGGTTAGTGATAAAGGACACGTATATTATGAGCAGGTACACTAAATAAATTGACATGCAAGCGTAGGATAAATACAATATATTTAAATTGGTAGCTATTTGTAGGAATGTGTATGTATATGTGTATAACTTACGACGTACATCTCATAATAAATAGAAATGCCTAGTCTTAGATCCATTATGAAGTGTTTGGAGTAGGTAACACATAGATACACAAAGATAGATACGTTTAGATGATAACTATGGATAAAAGGAGTGCCCAATAATGCAGGTAGACAAAGACAGGAAACGTCTTCATGGTTATTCTGAAAGTTACCTATTGATCGATAGTTTAGAAAGGAGCTGTCGTGAGTGAATAAATTACAATAAGTTTTGTATGATAACTATTGTGGAATAATTCGTATTTCGTATAGCGAGAGAGTAGGAGAGCGTGTTGTGTTTGTGTGTACAATAAAATGTACAAGAGTATCTTCTTTATGTGTGTGTTTGTGTGTCTGTACAAAGTTGGCACATGGATTGGGTAAGTATATTTATACTAGGCAAGCTGATCACGAACAAATTATTCTATGTGTGTGCATGTGTCTACTTGTGAGGAGTGGAGATTTAAGGAGAAAGTGAAAGTGAGTATGAACTTAATACGGAATTGCAATGCTTTGGTTTGCTCGGCGCTTTGGTTGCGGAAATGATTGTGAAACTGTGAAAGTAGCGTCTATTTGGCAACTGGTACTAGTGGGTTGGAGTATTTAAAATTCACAAGAGAAATGTTTGAGAGAAAGCTGTTTAACAATTTGGTTTGTGAATTTGTGAGATTTAGGAATATTGAAGTGAAGGTTATTAGCAGTATCATTAGACAACGGACAAATAGCTAAAGACAACACTGGAGGGTATAATGTATGAAGTGGTATACAGCAGAGATAGTGCAGTGAAACGCGTGGTCATCGCGTACATTGCAGATAATTGATTAGGAAATCGCAGTGGGCGGACAAACAGCTTATTAACGGAAGTACTGGTGCAGAGAGGAAGGGTGGTATTAATTTGGAAGTGTTATCATTACCAAGGGCCCTGTTTTCCTGAGCCTTGTAACGTGAGATTCATCAGCTTATTATCCCTGCCAGCTCCAGCCACAGCCAAACCTGGCAGAGATGATTTCAACAGACCAAAATTCGTGAACATCATGAAGGATGTGTGGCTACGAATCAAACTGTATAATCCTCATTGGTATTCTCCCACCATTCTACGATCATGTAGAAAAGATAAAGAGGTGCCCATTAGAGCTCAATCTACACAGTTTCCATCACTTGCACTAAAGCACACACATCACTACCACCGTCGTCTTCTTCCGAAACGTGCTACGAACTAAAAATACATTTTTACACACAATGCTATTCTTAGGAAAACAGAAACATGACTCGTCGTACGCTTAACCTTCTCAAGATAAAGTAATTTTTTCCTCGTCAATAAATATGCTCACATTTCCCGTAATAAGCACGGATTCCTAACACAGCTACTTTCCCATGGTACACCATCCACCATGTCGGGTAATGTGTAGTAGATCTCTCGCTCTTTAATCCTTAGGTCATCTCCTCTCTCTGCCTTCTCGAGATGTGTGGAATCAGAACATAATAATACAAACTCCCAGCCTTCCCTTTTTAGAGTTCCACCAGCAACCTGCCTTTCACTCTCTCCTATTGCACCGGCTACATGCTGAGACTTTTCATTTCACCTTAAGCTCTTGGTACACACAAGGATTAGGTTATTAGGTCCTCGTGCAGCTCGTATTTATATCTTATTTGCGCAAGGAATCGATGGGTCCTGGACAAAGGGGAATCAAAGGAGGTTTCTATCCTCAGGAATATTCCGGCTGTAGGACACGTTCACCATGTCTTACAGCTTATAGAGACGGAGGTGGTTACAGATGGAATGTATTTGAACAATTTGGAAACACAAGTAGTTACACCTATAAACTCTAATTTCAATCAGGTGAACACGAATGCACATTACTGGCTCATTGAATTTCAATTGGTAGAGATGAACAAATTACAGTAAAGAAGTTATGGTTTGCATAACACACACACACATACACTTCCTTTGATGTTTCACATGGAATGAAAACACATTTTGGCGTATCTTTACTTTGGATCAAAATATGTTTTTGCACTCTGTAGCCACGACGTTCCCTGTAGAAAAAATGTCTGTAATAAGGCATCGATCGGTTTTTCCTTCAGAGTAATTACTCTTTGGTATGTCAAATCTCAAGTGAAGAGATACACAGGCTGACTTTAAGTGAGGATGTATTGAATTATGGATTCGGACTCTGAATATGATTGCAAGGGAAGTAATGGAGGACACGAATGGCTACATTCAGATTGATTTGTCAGTGTCATGTCCAGGAAGATGACATGAAATGAATGTCACGTAGCGAGTTGTCCAGGGCAGACATGTCGATCCGTCCAGGTTGTTATTTTGTGCATTTGTAGGAATTCTGCGGTATAACCTGCGGGAGGAGACTCTTTCTCAGAAAATAATGTAGAGTGGGAGACGAACGAAATCTTTCACAAGCTGCATTTATGAAGAAGCTTTGGCGTAAAGTTCGTTGGAAAATGTTGGGATTTCTGTGATAAGAAGAAGTTTTCGCGAAACGGTGTTTATTTCCCCACTTTCTGGTAAAAATTAGCAGTGCTTTCTCCGTCTATCTCTTCTAGTTGTCGTTTGGTTACTCATGACTTTTCCACTGTTGGTGGCGTAGTTCGCATATTATGCGAGGACACACCACCATCACTTTTCATCCTTTTTTAACTGCACACCACTTGCTCATCAAAGGGAGGATGATGATGATGATTCATTAAGTTGACAAAGTTTGTTGGACACACAAAAACTCGCAACAACGTCTTACACTAGAGCCTCGAGGAGATCAGAAAGCTTTAATCACTGATTGAAGCCGTCTCCCGAAACCTCATGGGAAAGTGTGCTTTCTCGTACAAATTAGCAGAATGATGTGCCACAAACTGTCTTCTTCTTTTCTTATCCAACTTCCAAGAAAGACTGCTGGAGGGATCACTGAGACATATCACGAAGTTTCCTGTCGCTGTAGGTGATTTTTTCATAGCGTCTGTGGGTTTTCGTGGAAGGGTAAATTAACGTAGGTAAAGGAAATTCAGGTTTTCGAAGGTTCCTTACGAACGAAGGAGAAGTTGTCGATGGACAAAACGACGAAGAACAACTGGATTGACACAATCGAAGCATTTTACTTTCTCCAAGTTTGGACGTCTTGCCACACACTCTACTAGCATTTCAATCTTGTGGTGGATTGCTGATGCAGTGAATTGTGTTACACTTGTGTTCAACCGCCTACGTACATTACTCCTTTGGTATCTCGCATGCTAATTTTGGTTATGGATAAGCCTGAAGAAAGTAGCTGCTACAACTAGTAAGTGTGTTCTCAGTCCGGCTTCCCGTCAGAACTGGTGGACATAAGAGCTTTTTCAAAGGTAAAAGCAATTTCGCTCACTGCTCACAGTGAAGTTATTTAGGTACTCACAAACTATCAAACCCGGCCGTTGGCTTTCGCTCCCTTCTACACTGTTTTACGCTACCAATGGATATTCCTTGACTGGGCGTCGCTAAGAGTCCCTAACTTTCTACTACAGCTCACTGTGTAAATAGAAACTTTATTGCTACAACATTACTCCATCGCACCTTCTCAGAGAAAGTGCCGTCTTGGTCGACTCCAAAGATAAGTAAATGTTACGGGGAGATGTACTCATCAAACTATCGCACATGTACATAATATTATGCTTATACAAGCCACCCTTTGAAACATTCATGAATGATTTTGGAAGAATGGTTGCTTTCTTACATACTTTATCAATAGATGTCAAAATTTGATAAATTTCGAGCAAACACATTCGTCAATCAGTCAATGCCTTATCGAGTCCTTTACGAGGTCAAATTGATACGTGAACAACAAGGGTCTGCACATATTCCGCAGTGCACAGTAAACTACCTACCAAGTACGTACAAGTAACCCACAACACACCTCAAGTTTAGCTCTTCTGATTCAAAGGGCATTTAGCGTATTGTGTCTTGAGTGAAAGAAAAACTTGTGTTTGTGTGCATGTAATGAATACTACACTCACACTACATGAATACAAGTTGCTTCAAAACAAGAACATGATTCGTCATACATGAAATGTCTATCCCGCTTTCCGCAGTGCAATTCGTTTGCAATTGCTTATTCAAAGCCCGTGGCGTTTAGGGTATTTTTTACAGAGCAGTAATTTGTATTTGTGTGGTGTGTGTGTCGTGTGTAGAGAAAGTATGCACACGACAAGATAATGAAACCAATCTTCTTGCTGTAAAAGTTTTTGGGTTGACAATTATCATTATGCTCATAAAACAGGGGGAAAGTTGCAGAGCTACGTAGCTCATGAAATCATCACGAGGAAAGGCTTTCACTAAATGTAAAAATATTATTGAAGGGAAAAGTTTTGATGTATTGTGTGAGATACCTGGAGTTTTGTACACTTATTACTGCTTTTGAAAGTACCAATACACATTAATATACAATAGATGTAGATAGAGGAGTTCTTATTGAAATGTTACATTCCGGGTGTATACAAAACCCAGGAGAGTGTGATGCATGCGAAATGGAATGTGGCTTAGGAGCTGAGAAAAAGATCAGTATGGGTTTTCCGTAGTGAATTTTTTAGAGGATAACTACACGGGATAGTCTTTGATGATTGTGAGTCTTTGAGGAGAATACCCGTTTGTGTGCTAAACTCTCTCTCGTATCTCTTTAAGGAAAGAGTAGTTTTAAGGTTTTCTGCAAAATACAAGCAAGAGCGTTCCTTGTAAACATGAATCATTAGTGAAGAAGTCTGGAAGAGATCCGTGAGAAGATGAAAAAGTCTAAGATTTAGTATCGCATTGCAGTCCCATTTCTTCTCCTCTGCCTTTTCATTCTTAATTTTGGTTTCTTGTGGAACTCAGGTTATATTCGTAAGAACAGCTTTGAGTCTTATCCTCCTTCTCATAATAATTGCTATTAGTTTCTCTCGAATGAATGCATGAGGGAAAATTCATCATGCAGGACGAAAGCTCAAGTAACGAGTTGAGTGTCTACGCATTTGGGTCTGTGCTGAAAGTCTGTGTCTCATTTGCACTTCCCTAATGAATTCGCTGTAGAAGTGTTCCTTTCCCAAACACGTTTTCATCGGATACCTTACTAATTCATAAAAACTCTTCCTCTCTTCATGGAAATGAAACGAATGTAAATTTAATATTATACTAAAGTGTAGCTGTGTCTGGGTACGGCGGGGAGAAAGTGTCCCTGGAGAGTGTTACCGAAAAACGAGTTATTATTCACAAGTAACATGATGATTACACTCTAGTGGTCTTATCACAGTGGAGAGAATGCATATGGCAACTCTACACCACTTAATGGCCATTAGAGTTCTAGTGACATTAAAGGAGACAATAATAACACGTAATTGGAGCCAGAACTCATGTCAATCGGTCATCACTAAAGAGTGAAATCCAGCGATTATTTGGATTGGTGGTATGCAGGATATTGGTGGATTTCTTGAGGAATTTGCATACCCACACCCTCAGAGACGTAACATACGAATGGCATGACAGGTTACCATAAACAAGGAGTAAAAGAAAAGCAATAAAAGGGAGAGAGAGAGAAGGAAAACGTCCCATCAGATTTTATATCTCAACGGATATGGGTGAAATGAAACCGGGTTGCTGGAGGTGAAAGAATGGAGGGTACACATCGTACTCTTTCCGGATTGGTAGAATGTGTAAGTACATATGTATGTGTGTGTATGTGCGTTTAAAAAGATGCTACGGATCTCTTTTTCTGGTAAATAAGAGGTTATACAACCTTTAATATGTCAGGAACAGAGAACAATTTTCTCGCCATTAAATTTTAAACCAGTTGGAAAGGAGATATGACAGAGAGAGAGACCTTTTGGAAAAACTGAAATGGTAGTTTTGTTAGTGTAAAGGAAATTGGAAGGAACTGCGTGTGCGAAAGTGAAAGACTTATTTTTGCGCTCATATTCACCTCTAGTAGACCCATCTTTCTACTGGAAATGTGTTTCAGATGTCTTAACTCCAGAATAAAAGTCTGAGTTTCTCTGTGAAAGCGGAGTTAAAGAAATCCTCAACTCTTTTCAACTTTCTCGACTCCACAAATTAGACCTAAATCATTATATTGGTGAAGTAAATGTTAAAAAAAGTTGGGAACTTGGTAACATCCAGTCAGGTGTGTTTAAGGCGTTGAAAAGAGCAATTCTGAAGATCATGTGATATCCCTGCGTTTGAAGGAATTGGTGTATTTTTGCTAACTGGTGTATGATGATGATGATGGGTAATGGAATAACGAGATTGTGAGTGTGTGTAGATTGACATAACTATTTTGGGACAAGTGGTGTTGTACAACAACTTTTTCAGTGGTGTTGGTGATAAAGGAGTCTTGGTAGTTTGTAGTTGGTGGTGTGTGAAAATACGTGTGTTGGAAGTATATGTGATGAATGAATCATATGCATCAAAATTAGCGTCAAAAGTAATTCCCTGATCGATTTGAAAGGGCAAGTCAGGTTATTTAACCGTCGGTAAGTGTGAGTGGTGGGCAACTGAGGATGATGCATTTGGACGTCCACTCTGTCAGTAGAATGACAGTGAAAACACGAGTATGAAGAAACTTGAAGCAATTCCAAATTTAATCAGCCTTGAAGCCAAAATTGTTTTCAAATGTTGAAAGACATTACACAGTTAAACAGACAAGAAGTATTTAAGGAGACGAAAGAGTCTTGGAGCATTTGAAGAATCCCCTTCTCAGTTCTTTTGATGTGACGAGCAAAAAGTTTCTCCTAGTTGGGAGAAGAGTAGGCTAAAGAGAGTGGAGTGTGTGCAAAATGCATTTTTGTAAATGGAATAATGGAAAGCACATCTCTAGAGTACAGAAAAGAGCCCATCGGTCTTTGAGTTATGTTTCCTAGGTATTTTGTACTTCCAGCTGAAGACACATTTTTGTACGTTCTACTTCTTAAAATAAATGTGTTTGGTTTTTAACCTCTTGCACACTTATTTTCAGAGGATTCAACTGAATTCGAGTTAAATTTGACACGTCCCAGCCACAATAATTTCCTCCTTCCATTCTATTAATCACGAGACATTCTTACAAGGTGACATAAGAGAGAGGTGGCGTGTGTTTTATTAGTTTTATGACCATTATAAACAAGGTGTATTCGTATTGTAAAAATGTTCTGGGTCAAGGGATACATTTACTCACATACCACAAATTACACACGTCTAGTTGGTTCAACTAACTCTTTCCAAGGTACAAATGAGATAATATCAGTAATTCATGGGTTCCCATAAGTATCCACCCAGGAAAGTAAAAGCCATAGGGTTTATGTCGAAAGTTGTAGTATGTGTAACTTTCAGGTAATCTGTCTACAGTTGCAAATTCCAAGCATGAGTCTCGTAAAGGTTGTTATATAAGCAAAAGAAGGTTTGTTAAATTACACGTTGTTGTGAGAAAGTAAAGAAACGACAAGGAAACAACGGAAGTATTCATAAAACTTTCCTTCTCTCTTTTAATGCGACAAAAGGTACCGAGGAGATGTCATAAAATATTAGTGGAAAAAGTAGGAGTTCACTTACAGGTACGCAATTTGATTAGAAGAGTAATTTTTATTATTGCATAACTGTTATGGGGAACACGTCACACACCGCATCTTCTGTGATTATTGGCGACTGAGGATGAGGGTTCTGTGTAAAATATAACTAAAGTAGTTTGCCATTCACATTTGTGATTTGATCCCAAGACGTCAGTTGATCCTGATTGAGGTCCGTTGCTACAGCTTCTTCTTCTTCTTCTGCTCCTGGTTGGTCGTCACTTTAAGCTATATGCTTTCATTTCAGTGACACAAGAGAAATGAAAGAAAGTCTGGTGCTCAATTTAAGACACGTATTTTTGGCTACATTGGTAGGGATTTTGAAGAAAGTCCGACGCACAGAAAATGAGTATTCAGATGGATTCCTGATGTCTTTGGGATGCCGGACCTTTCTCCGTGTATTAGCATTTAAACCGAACTTATTGTTTTACTCGATTGAATCGAAGAGATAAACTTTGTTGAATTACGAATTCTGTTTGTTCCTTTCTCTTTTACGAGGGAACCTTTTACGGAAAAAGTTTTTGTTGAAAACCTTCATTGCATTGCATGCTGGAAGGAGTAGGGTTTTCTTATCGAAAAGGTTGTGTGTGTGTGTCTATATCTCTTTGCTCTTTTAACAGATGTATTCTTTTCACGACTTCTCTCTATTTATACGATGAAAGGGAACTCGTCAGAAGGAATGAGGAGTGCCGACATGAGATTTTATCTTTCACCACGAAGCACAAGAACATTGTACAAATATATAAAAAGTATTGTGAGGGCGGATGCTATGCAGAGAATGGGATTTGGGACGAGTTCCCACAATGGACATTTAGTGTCATGAACGAAGACTTTTGGCTGTGTGAATGGGACTCTGTGTGCTTTTTGCACGCTGGATTCGTACTTTCTTAAGGACCGGAGCACAAGAGAATTATCTCTAAATTGATTTTCATGATTGAATTTTAATGCTAATCACATATATAATATATATATGAGAGACAAGGATGAATGGAAGGAGATTCAAGAGATGAATGCGTTTTTTCGTGTGTCAGCACAGCTTTCACAATCCTTTTTAACCTTTCACTTTGTCACTGCCACGTCCACG
>JAQGAB010002873.1:0-10856 GCA_034696565.1 Isotomurus graminis
GAACGGACACTCCAAGCAGATGAAATTACTCGTGGAGGCCACACCAACAGTCTCAGACGTGAGGTGAGCGTTGCGAGTGCAATTACTTTGGCTAACACGATGGATGACGTGACAGATGTGAATCTATCCGATGATCAAGACGACAACGGGAAGTTCCCGGATGATGAAGATGACTTGGCTTCAGGATTTGTGAATAAGCCAGAGTGGGCTACGTTTGAATCAAACTTTGATGACCAGTTTTGTACCACAGCTTTGGTTAAAGCTGAAGGAGGAAATGAAGAGAGTCCTTCGTGGGATTCGGAAAATGAGAACAATGGGGATAAGAACTCAACTCCCCAAGCAGATGAACAGGTCAAGGCAAACTTTGATTTCAAACCTTATGAGAAACCTGTTGTGGAAGTTTCTTCAGTGTCTGTGCAGCAACGTGAAGAAGATCGAAGGCTCTCAACAGGTGAAGAAAGAGACAAACCAAGTTCACGAGAAAAGTACTTAAGAAACGAGTTATCATCTCCTGAGAGGATCCGTTCGCCTCCGGAAGGTCAGTTCCGGAGACAAAGTTCAGGTTCATCTCGGCACAGTGAAAGAAGTAGCGGAGGTGGGAATAACGGGAAGACAGTGAGAACTCCAGACTTTTCTGATTCAGGGAGACCTTCTGGTGGGAATTCCCATGGAAGAGTGAGGAAAGGAAGTAAGGATTATGAGAGGTGGGATGAAAGGGAGACGGAAAGAGATCATGGAGGACCAGGTGGTGACCCTGGTCGACGTCATCGGGAACGAGGAGATTACAGTGGACGTCCTGACTCGAGAAACAGTTATTCTTCCACACCCCGGAAGTACCATCAAGGAAATAGAGACTCTGAAGAGGAGTATGGAAACAACGGATCAATGCGTCGAACCAGTGGGGGTGGTGGAGGGATTAAAAGTCGGGTAGGATCGGGTAGAACAAGAGAGCATCGTGAGTACGAAAGGGAACGCGGTGATGGGGAAATAGAAGATGAAGATGACGACAGATCTCATGCATCGTATCACTCGAACTATTCGTCAGGAGGTCCGAGGAGACACAGGAGATATCCACCGAAGCATTACCACCATTCGTCTAGTAGAAGTGGTGTAAGGAAAGGAGGAATTTCTCCAGAGAGATACTCGAACCATGAAAGTGATGATGAGTCATTTGAAGATGAGAATGGTGGGGGGTACTCGAGGAGAGACAAGAGGGACAGGGATAGAGATTACTACTCGAGGGAGTATTACGAGAGACACCATCGGGTCAGGCCAAGTAGCTCTTCTGGAGGATATGGAGGTGGATCAAAGAGACGAGATAGTCCTCGACATTCGGATTCTTATTACCGGAGAGATGTTCACAGGAGAGTTGGAGGGGGAAGTAGTAGATCACACAGGAAAGAAGATGAGGTTGATGATTCCAGGGACTACTCGGATTACTCTGGAGATGAGTATGGACCAAGTAGTCATCACAGTCATCATGGAAGTCACAGGAGGATTCGGAGTAAGAGGAGTCAGCATAAAGAGAGAGACCATAGGGAACCTCGAGGTCACTACTATACGAACTCTCCTTCGTGGGATAGTGAGTCAGGACCTGAAGGACAAGGAGGAGGTGGTGGGGGTCCTAAAAGTCCGAATAATGAACGTGGAGGGGAAAGACTTGAAAGGGCTGACAATAAATCCAACTCATCCCGACCCAATTCTTCCAAGTACCATGAAGATCAGAGGAGACGAGGGGGAAGTCCAGAGATGCCTGGAAAGTATGGAAACTCAATGAGACGGGACTCAGGGTCGAGACGATACCAGAGTGAGCTTGCTCTTAACTCTACGAAGGGTGGAAATGAGTCTTCTGCTAAGTTAACTGCTTTTCATTTCGTAGAAGATTTTGAGGGTTCCAAGTTTTCTCCTGAAAGTACGGGGCCACAGTCTACACAGAATTCTGACCAGCTTTCTTCGTTATCGCCTACGCATGAGAAAGGGGGCAGAGGTCGGGGGAATACGAGAGAGATGAGTGTGGAGAAGCCCATTACTGCTGACCTTATTGGATCACCTGAGCTTCCTCCCGACTCTTCTAATAATAAGTCAGTTCAGTCTCACTCGCCTTTTGAAGATGACTTTGTGGGGACGGGAAGATTGTCTGAACCACCCGTTAGTAATAATGGAGAGAGCAATAAGGACGACGGGAGTAGTGCGTGGGATGGGAATACCAAATCTAATTTGACGGGAGATGATTTAGGATTCGTAATGGGAAATGGGGTTTCAATAATAGAGGAAGGGAATCTAAGTGGAAAGATGGAAAAGGGAGAGTGTGGAACAACTCCAGGATTTCCAGAAGCCTTTGGCGATGAGGATGAAACAAATGTAGGGACTACTAATGGCGTAGATGAATTTGGGAATTCTACTGCAGACGTATTTCCTCCAGCAAATGACCCGAAAGTATTTCCATTTACGGGAAGACGATTGGAATCAATAAAGTCTGAAGAGGAAAAGTCAAATGATGACAGTCATAGTCACAGTGCGAGTGAAAGTGCAGTTCAAATGAAAAAGTCGGACTCTTTCAACATCTTTAAACACAGGAATGATGATCCTTTTGCTGATGATGATTTCTTTGCTTAAATCAAGAGATGTAAGTCAGCCAGAGATGTTTTATAAAATTAACCCAGAAGGGAGTTTGTGTAACAGTTTGGTAATTTCAGTAATTTCGCATAACCTGAGGACGTCCCTGTGTTTTAAGTGTTGAATTGACATCTCAAGCTCACCAGTTTGGCCTTTTCTTACCAGAATCTTCACAGTTGAATAGAGAAACGAGCTCGGACCGGTAGGAAATTTGAGGAATGTTCTTAACCTGATTGTGGATGAATTTGCCATTTCCACAAAACTCCTGAATGCCTCCACACTAACTCTCACACAATTGTATTTGACAAGTAATCTAAATTACTTATTAACATGGCGAGTTCTGAATCTAAGTCATCAGTTTCATTAGTTGTTAATCTAGGAATCTCACATTTACTTACCAAGAAACAGTATGTCTTATATCTTATCTATAATTATTTATTAAGCGACTGTGTTTATCTCTAGAGGAATTATTTTAGAGTTGTAAGTGTAAATGTGTGTTGTGTGTAAAAAGGACTGGACTGGTGCCATATTAATCGTATTTTTGTGTTGAGCAATATTTGTATTTGGCTTCTTCATCACCTTGTACTTTCATTTTATTCCTTAAGAAGCTTTCACCTACATTAATTGCTTTCTTTAGTGGTTAGTCACTTTAAAACTCCAGACTTTACACGCAACAACTATGTGACATTTGCATGCAATGCATTTCTTATTTGTAAGGTGCGTTGTTCCAAACACTTATTGACTTAAAACATGAATGTACTCTCTCGTCAACAAGTGTTGTTTGCCGTGATGGATGTAAACCGTATTTAGGAATTTATTGTGTACACATCGCAGAAATAACCTGTTTTTTGACACTGGCTTGTTTTAACTAACGACTGCAGTCCAAATAGTAAGATTAAATACGATTCAGAATCAGAATCATAGTGAGTAAGTGTAATAAGGTTAGCTCAAGTCTTAATTAAGAATGGATGAGGTGGAAAGTAACCTGGAAGTTGCGGGGCTTTCTGCCCTGTGAAGGGAATTGAATAATGTCCACTTGATAATCACTATACTCACTTTAACTGAATCTACGGATTTGCTACCTTACTATTTCTTCACCAATAAACACAAAATGATTATCGATCTTAATACTGTTTGATTGTTTATTCCTTGGCTTAAATATTTATTTGGATTAGGTAACATCGGATGGCATTATTGGTATCACAGAGTATAATTGCACATGATTTATGGAGCATAAAGAAGTTCATCAAGAATCCTACATTTAGCGATGCAGTCTTCAATCCACTGTGGCTTGACAAGCATTGCACTCAAGTGTTTCTTTTTAGAAGGCGAAAGTGGATCCCTGACGATGACGTGAGTTACTCCGTATTCTACTTCACAGTCGGCGACTTCACCTCCGTAAAATTCTATAAAGGAAGCGATGACTGGATCCTTTTCTTCTCTAAACGCTATCTTGAAAGTTTGGAAAATACTTGACCTTTTGATCCCAACGCCTCCGTAGGAAATCAGTTCCTCCTTGAGCTCATCGATATCCATGTCAGAATCCTCTTCATCATCGTTTCGAGACGATTTGATAATAACTCTTTTAACTAATGACTTTAATTCATCTCTGGAAATGGGTTTTGAATAGGAGTCACCGAATTCGTCATAATCTGCTTCGAATTGTTTTCCTGTTTGTTCAGAATAGCTGAAGAAATCCATTGGAGTCAAGGGAAGTTCGGTTTTACTGTCGAGGCATCGTTGGATCCAAGATGGCTTCAGGATGTCATACACTCCAGTACTTATAGCTTTCTTGACTTTAAAGCTAGTTTCACTTTCCCCAACCATCCAAAACTTTTCCTTGATTGGATTCTGAACTATTTCTCCTCCGTTTTGTTTGATTAATAATTCCGTCTTTGCCTTCCACGGGGCTTGTCCGTAAACACAGAACACTTTGGAATGAAAAATATTGCTTTCTGTCTTTTGAGCGTCCTTTTTAGGAGATGGTTTGGTAATTAGGGTCTTTTTGGACGGTGACAAAGTTGTGAGTGACGGACCTGGTGCAAATGTGTTCTCCTGAGGGTCTTGAAAGTTGGAAATGCTTTGCTTGTTCACAGGCTCGTCGTTATCAGATGATGATGCAGATACCTTCCGCTTTCTGAATGGAAATCCTCGCTTCTTTCCATCCGATCGCTGGACTAACTTTCCTCCACAAGACTCTCTTATTCTGTGAAATTCTGTCATACTCATACACTGATCGTATGGTTTGTCATCTCGAACTTTTGTAACTCGAGGGAAGCGAAGAGTGTGAGCAGCAACGGAAGGCGAGTTGGGGATGAATTCACTCGCTTTGACTTGTAAGACTGTGGACCCTTTAGGGTCTATGTAAAGGTCTGGGGCCTTGAATCCTTTGTAATTAACATTGCTAAATGGCTTTTTCGTTAAACATGGAGTCAAGTTATTCACTAATGCTGCCATTTGGACGTTCCTGAGCCTTCCAGATCCCACTCGTGCTATTGAAAAGAATTCCTAGTGGAAAAAAATAAAAAATGGAATACTTTCCTGCACTAATCTGCAAATTAATGGACATGTTTAATATTACGGTGTTAACTATACCTCTTTCATGTTTGTTCTTTCAATGACTCCAACCAAAAAGTGAGATATTGTTCCTCCTCTTCGAGTAGATTCAGTATAATATGCGCCCAAAATTAGAACATCCAAGTCGTCCAGACTGGTCCCATCAATATACTGGAAAGATAAGAGACATGAGAATATGTGCATGTGTCAATTTCACTTAAGAATAACTCCCCCTCGACAAAACTTACCTCTGGCTTAATTTTAATCCAAGTGATTGGTCTCTCCCCTGGCTCATATTTAGAATCAACTGCTTTCACAATAAGTCCTTCTTCAAGGTTATCAATCGCTTCATTCAAGGCTTCCAGAACTTCTTCCTTACTATTCATAAACTTTTGCTCAGTAATCACTAAAACTTCTTCCTTTGGTTTTAAGATTTCCTTCAAAATTTTAGTTCTGCTGGCAGTAGATTTGTCCACAAGTATTTCCCCGTTGTAAAACAAAATATCAAAGACAACGTAACACGGACAGTGGTTGGGATTGTTTGTCTTCATTTGCTTGACATCAATTTCCTTTCCCTTTTGCGTAAAGCTTTTGTGTCGTTTGTGCCACGCCATCATTTCCCCGTCCAACACGAAAGACTTGACGCCTGACTTGATCAACGGCTTAAATCTTGGCGTAAGTGTTTCGTCAAAGTTATACGCAAAGTCAAATCCTTTTTTTGAAAAATACTTGAACTTGATTCCATCGTAGTGAATATGAAACCGCTCCCCATCCCATTTGGTTTCCACAATAAACGGCGGAGTTGGAAGAAAAACTTGTTTTTTCTTTGATCCGCCTGACTTTTTGTTCTTTCCATCTCCATCGTCATCGGATTCCTGATCAAGTTGAAATCCATCTTGAATCACAGTCATTCTGGTACAAAGCATTGGTTTGCAGTGACTGAAAAGTGTTACTTTCTGTACTTCGTAGTTAATCCTCGGATCATTCAGGTCTTGGCAAACCTACAAGAAGGGAACAATTAGATATTTAAGTATCAGTCCGAAATGTCTTGCTTATTTATTGTAACGTACTTTGTGTAAATTGCTGGTATGTCTATACAACTCTGCAGCTTTGGGATGAATGGTTTCAAACACAACATTTGTTTTAAGTCCATGACACAGGTTCTTTATGAGAAGTCTGACCAACCACTTTCCCTCAAGGGCCGTTGCATTGGACTGCGCGAAGAATTGCTGAAGAGTTAGCTTTTGCGCGGCGGCTGAGTTGGATTGCGAGGCGAGGGTGTCCAGCATTTCGTGGAGTTGCGTTAGCGTTGGGCCGACTTCGGAGTGTCGGTGAGAAAATCGCTCAGTCAACATGGAAAATACGAGAGACCCCAAGTCCCCCGTGTTTGTTGTAGTCTTCACAGGACTTTTGTAGTGTCGAAGGGCTTGTCCATCACGAGAATCTTTTCCTAATGCTAAAACTTCTACTAACATTTGTGCCAACTTTGGTCCCTTTACGTTGTAAGCTGGACGTCCTCGGTCTTCGTTTGGGATTAATAAGCGAATTATGCAGTAAATACTGTCACCCTGTGGAAGAGATTTATTAGAAAGAACTGTAAAGACAGAGCAATCTGATTAATTGTAAGGTTTTGTGTAACTCACATTAGCGTTGGAAGAATCGAGAGACCCGTTATGAATAGTTTTGAAATAGTCTCGAGCTTTGGCGACGAAGGATTTGAATCGCTCCGTCTTCTGAGGTCCGCTTTTGTTCGACAAGTCTTCCAGAAGTTTTGCTACGTCGGCAAATGGAATTCCGTCGCTTATCTGCCGAGGTTGGTTCGAGGTGGATTTGGATGAAGACATTATAGACGTTTGGTTTGTTTGTGGACTAAGTTTTAAACAGGCACGGGATTCACATTAATAATCGACATTATAATCACTCGAGGACTAATCTGGAGTGACAAAAGTGACGTGACAATTCACTGAAACACGAAACCGCCTGCGGTACATAGAAACTTGGGGTAAACAAATAATCTTCTGGTATTCAAGTTTTAATTTGCATACTTGTCGATTTTTATTTAATTAGTACGAAGTAATTATCAATTCATGTAACACATAACACGGCTTTAACAAAATGCGTTCGTGTAAATAACACACTACTAGTAATCAGTCTTCTTAACAATATATCTGCTAATTGTAGAATTTGAAGGTGAAATTGTTAGAAGTTAGAAGTATTCTCGCATCTCAGACTTCATGCAGCACAGTCTCTGTTGTTCACGATCCATACCTACAAAATACAACAATTTAATTGGGTAAGGTTAATAAATGATCAAATACAGCTTACAGTACCAAGTCCCTTACCAATTTATGGAACTACTCGAACTTGAAGCAAATCTTTGAATGAACGTTGGGGTGGATCATCCAAGTAGTCCGGTTTCAAATCTTCATCTTCAATTTCTAATGCTCCTGAACGAGTCTTTAAGTCTGTTTCTGAAATAAAAAGTTTTTAATGCATAAAGACATTAAAGTACATAATTTCGGTGATAAAAGCATATTAACGATAATAATTTAATTACTTACTGATATAATCCAAAGACAGTATTTCTCCGATTTTGTCGATGACACGAGCAACTTTGAATGGCGAAACCACGGGAGTATAAATCTCGTTTAGTTCGAGGACCTACAAATGAAAATTGAATTGTTATCATCGAATCGGATGTCATTAATCACTATAAAGTTAACGATAGGGCAATATATAACGATGTACCTTAAAGGCAATCACATTTCCGACATCGATCATTCCAATGTCTGATACTTCTGGTAGAGATGCTAGATCGCTCAGATTTATATTTTCACTTGCACCGTTAGAATTAGGTTTACATCCATTTGCTTTGATTTGCGTTCGAGTGTCTGCAGCATGATCAGCTGAGGTATTTCTTTCCGATGTCACAGAATTGGTTTTCGTATCAACTACGTCTTCTTCCCTAGCAAGTTTGACTGACAAACTTCTTCGCACTGCTTCAATGTTGATTCCAGGATTCTTGAGAACTCTTGGAAGAATAGGAGTATCTTGACGCTTTCCTGTAATTGTTTTCCCTGATTTCACGATGCTTGAGCCAATCGATTCAGTTGATGAATTTACCATTTTATTTCTACTAGTTTTCGGTTTCATTATCGAAGTTGGAGTAAGAAACACGCCCGACTCATTCTTCTGGTCTTTCATAATCAAATCATCTGAAGATACTGATGATGGTATCTGGAAGATTCCTGGACCTCGCGAGTTTGATGAACCAGAAGCACATTGCCCAGATGGTCCAGCTTGTCCACTGACGTCTGATTCCATATCCTCATCACTTGTAGATACACGAGTTCGCCGAGATTTATTCTTTTTGGGCGAAACCCCTTCTCCTGGCGCATAGGGCACCATTGACAGCTGTTCATTAAGAGCATCCGATGGTGTGGTAGTCGGAGTTGCAAGAAACGATCCGAGTTCCATATTTTCAACTGTATAATTATCTTCTGATTCTGAGCTATTCTTCTTCTTCCTCTTATGCCGTCGTCGCCTTTTCGCCTTCTTTTTCTCCAGAATTTCAGCTCCAGACATTTCATCATCGTATTCGATCGCTCTTTTTGATCTTTTAGCCTTGCTTGGGCTTGATAATACACTGTTCGCCTCAATTCCTGATGATTCCTCAGCATCAGTACGAATTTCCTCCCCGTTCAAGTTATCAATCTGATCCGCTCCTGAATCCACTCTTCTTCTCATATCACCTTCTTGTCTAATTATGATTGATTCATCCGATGACTCTGTTGTGTCAAAAAACTGGACCCTTTTCATCCCACCAGACCCTGTTGACGTCGAGCCCCGGTTTCCCATAGGCGTAGAACACATCAATGCAGAGCGTCGCTGAGGCACTGGGACCACTCTGAAACACATTCTTCACTGAAATCCACTCTTCCCGTGACAAAAATGGTAGTTTCATAATCATAATCAATACCTGCAAGGTTCCTCCAGCAAACTAAAGATTTGTACATCATCCTCATCCGGAATCCTAAAGTCCCCGTTGTAAAAGTAAAACGGAAGAGAGGTTTTCAGCACCGTCGACGCCAAATGGCTTTTGAATTCCCTAACGCTCCTCACGTATGGTGGAATAAGAACAAACATTTTTGTTTCTCCATCCCCTCCAGACACAAGTTCAGGGCTGACCACAATTTTCAGTCCAGCGAGACCTCCGTCACCGTCCCCACCCCCTCCGACCACCGCCATGTTTCCAAGAAACTTTTAATTTTCACTGAATAAATAATCAACCGGTGTTCCGTCCGATTCTTCTGATTCTCCGGAGAACAATAAATGTTGCGTGTGTTGATTTCCCGCTTTGTAGTTTGAATTTGGGAGAATCTCCTTTGTTAGTGAAATGCTGAATGCCCAAGAGATGAATATGATTTATGAATATTTATTGCCCTTAGCTGAAATGTTAAAATCAAAATCCCCAACCGACTTAACCAAAGCTGTGTGTCCAAAATGTTGATCATTAGTTCAAAGGTTGACTGCTGAAGCCATGAGAAAGTGTAGACTATGCAAATGAATGGATTTGCATCACTCAGCATTTTTTGCAGATACGAAGAATGTGGCGAGGATGATGAGAGATGTGTATGGATTTTTGATCTCAATAGAAGCATATCAAGTTGGAAGTAATTAAAATTGAGATGTGTAGTGTAACAAGAAACGTGAGAATGGTTTGCTTATTTAAAAGTGTTTTCACTCATGGACATTAACTAAATGGTCTTCCTCGTGTAATGTTACTCAATAGTTAGAGGAGGGATGCTGTGAAAGATTATGATCTCTTGAAATAGTCACGATCTCCCTATGAGATTCAAGGACATTGTGTCGATTGGTAAAATAGTTGTGAGTACTTGATCGCAACCTTTTTTACAGAAGGGCTCATCGATGATGATTTCTTCTCCATGGAAGGGCTCGTTCGTTTTTAACTGTTTCTAGCTTAAGCAGGAGCAGGAAGGAGACTTTGGTATTTTAAGGACATGGGACAAGGGACTCTTAAGATGCCTTTGTGGGTTGAGAAACCAATGAACTATTTGAAACGAAGGATGCAAACTATTTTCTTTAGAATGCACATAATAAAAATAGGATTCAACAAAGAGGCTCTACGAGAAGGTCAGTGGGTGAGTCGAGTCCATTTAAATAGCAGGCAAAAGCTGAGAGTGAAAAATGGAAATGTTGTTTTAAGGATCTGTGTCTAAAAAACGGTTATGACGTAAAATACGTAAATAGTAAACTGTAATCACGAACAATGTACGGAGGGGAACCGTATCATCCTTCCGATCTCCACATCCCACCCTCCTCAAATACGCTTTCAATCTTAAAAGTTATCGAAAGTTGCATGCAACGAAGCTCAGTTACTACTCGAAGGCAAGACCAGAGGAGGCTCTCGACCTAAAAGTCACATGAACAGAACAGCAGAACTATGAGCCATGAGCTTTGCAGAGATAAATGTGTGCAAGTATGCAACGGATAACGAAGGAAGTACGGAAGTCTACTGTCTATTTCGTATCTCCGTTTATTGTCCTTTTTCTCACCCGGACCGTTTGTTTGACTTCTAGTAGTTAATTAATTCGAACTAAAATAGCTACCTATAAAAGAGTTAGGCGGGAGAGATCCCACATTCTTAATGTCTGGTTGATCTG
>JAQGAB010002874.1:0-10856 GCA_034696565.1 Isotomurus graminis
TCAAAATACTTTAAGAGTTTAATGAGCTCGCGCACCGAGTTGCAATATTCTTGCGACCAACCTATCAACATAATTGCGTGAATCATGTCAATCGTGAACACTAAAGTAATTCCCAACACGAAATAAAAATCTCCCTTTGGTCCAACTCTCCCCAAATAAAAAGTCTTACATACCAAATGAGCGTAATTTAAAATACAAGCACTCCGGAACCTTCGAAACTGTACAATTTTTTGCTTTGAAGTAAAAACATTTTTCTCTTTGAAGTTCCAATCGAAATTGGATGCATGGACGATGCAAAAGAAGTGAAAAATTCGTCCGATTATATTAAGGTTCTTCTTGTTAATCATTATAAAACAAATTTGCTGCTGCTGTCTAAATTCTTTCGTGTAAACTCCAATAGAATGTTTCCTCAGGGAACGAGTAACGTCCAACTAATGCTAGATATTACATTAAACTTTGTTTTTTAAGTGTCTTTAAGGTAAATATTCGGATTATCTGTGAAACGACTGTTCAGGATGTTTCAGTGAAACGACTAATTTGAAGGTAGAAATACTGGTTAAATAGTTCACTATATTTTGCAATTTAAAAAACTAATACGTATAAAATATTTAGATAAGGAAACTAGTAATATTTGATTCCTGACTTATTGGCAAGCAGAGAAATAATCATTCTGTATAATTTCCGTTCGGATTAAAATCAATGGGATTGTTAAAGCAGGTTTACACACGATTTCAAAACATACATAATTAATCCACGGTTTTGGGATTATACACTTTTACGTATTACACATTTGCCCAATAGTTTTGCACTCATAAAAATATTGATAAGCCATTTGACTGATTTCTTATTTTGCAAACGACTGTTTGAATCCATCAATCCTGTTAACGAGCCCAGCAGATTTATACTTCAATTCGAAAAAATATAAGCATACAATTTTAGTCCATAACGTTAAAACCATGAACATAAGAAAATTATAGGTCCTTTGGATTTATAACTGATTAGCAAGCCGAGAAACTTTCGTCCTGTATAATTTCCTTGCTGTAGAACACTCATGTATTGTCAAGTCAAACTAGGCATTAGAGACAACTTAATAACACGGATTCATTATTTCGGGACCAGAAACTATTACACACTAGCTCTTATGGAGTACTAGCTAGTTTTGGAATATCACAAACCGCTAATATACACATCCTTCGACCATGGTTAGAGTAAAGTAGCAAATCTTTCCAATACTTGAGCAGTAGTTACAATAAGAGAAGTTGAATAGGACAATAGATATTACAATCATAATTTAGTAACAAGTAGTGTCCAGATACAGACAACAATTCAGGATGCTCAATTGTTAAAGATTAAAGGTTGAGCATGAAATGCCTCTCAAAGGAACTGAATGTCCTCATAAAACAAGAGCATCAGTTAAGCAAACGATCATCGTCAAGGAGATAAGGGATTTGCATATGAAAGCCGCTACGGAGAGAGACAAAGAAATCTCACTTTCCCCACCTTCCAAAGCAAAACTTGCCCGCGAGTGAGACGAGCTCAACTTTGTAAACAAACTGTTTCCCTATTCCTTTCCATATGAACACACGAGAAAGACGACGACGACATCTTTAAAACTAATTCTCCCGTGAACGTCATTTTAAACGGACCTCGTAAGAGTCGTCAGATGAAGTCGGTGACTATTCAGTTGGAGAGAATAGACAATTCAGTTCCTGATAACCCTATGCAGACTGGGAAGTGTGTAGTTTGCAGTGAGGACTTTAATGTCTTGGAGAAGCCGGTGAGGAAGAAGGGACCGCGGAGTAGAACGAAGGTCATCCATTCTTCATCCCTTTTGAATCCTTGTGGAAAGGATTTCAAGTTTTTGTTGAAGAAATGCCTGGAAGGTTCGGAAGAGGAATGGCGACGGGTAAGACGGAAGGACGGATTCTCCGGAGCGTTTTGTCCGCTCCACGCGGAAATTGTCTTGGAAGGCAGACGTCTTGAGGAACAAATGGAAGAATTGGAGAAACTCCTCCGCCTTCAAAAGAAAACAATAAGAGACGCAGTCGTGGAGAGTTTTCTGCTGGAAGGAAGTTCTTGGAGTTCCGTGTCTTCATCGCCAAGATTACGGCAGTACAAAAGCCTCAGGACAATTCTAAGGGATGGTAAGTCTTTTAAACTATGCATGGACTAAATGTATTGGATCTAAATATTGTTTAATTACAGTTTCATCCAAGTACATCTTGGAAGGTGAGGAGGTGGATGTACAAGCCCGCAGTCATGTAGACAGCATCCATAGGCCTGTTGATCTTTCACTTCCCATGGGAGTTTCCAGTGAGGAAGACTTCCCTGTGGAGGTTAAGGAGGAACCGTTATGGACACAAGGAGACCTTCATGACCCCAAGTTGCCTCTCCTAGACTTTCAAGAACCCTTGGAGAATCCTCAGCTTCCTATGCCATCTGATGAGACTCCTCAATTGCTTCCAAAAGACATCAGTCCCACAGAAGATGACCGAAACAAGTCTCATTCATCTGTAGATGACAAAGAGGTTACAAATTCCTTTAAATTCGGATGGAATGGTCCTGACTCCCCATCAAGTGACGTGGACTACACTCCACACGAAGATGAAGACATCGAAGACGAACTTGAAGATACCTTGGATGACCAAGATTACCAGCCTACCTGTGAGACTTCAAAACAACAACCCAAGAAGGTGTCTGAGAGGTTGAAATTGAAGCCGCTTTTTAAACGAAGGAATTTAAAGATAATGTGGTCAATTTATTATTTGTGTGTTTAGAGTAACCCGCCAGGCACTTAAGATGACAGCAATCGGATTCAAAAACTCGAAAGGCCTTAAAGAACCTACGAAATCTTCTGGACAAGCAAAAAACAAACAAACCCTTCCTAAGAAGCCTTCCAACCCCAAATCCACACTGTGCCGGTACTGCGACACCAATTTCGAGTCATGTGACGTCCTCCTTGTTCACATAAAGTCCAAACATGGTGAGCACTACACCCGTAAACAATTTAAAGTAATTTCATTAATCTTTTAACTAACGCCATTGGCATTCCAGGTGACAAGAAGTACGTCTGCAAGACCTGCGGGAAAATATATGCCTCCCGAGACATTATGGAAGGCCACCAACGACGAGATCACGAAGGAATCTTGGACATCGAATGTGACATCTGCCACAAGAAATACGCCACTGTTCCACTTATGCGGGACCACCGGAGATTCCACTTCCACGACGCAACCCCCGTCGCCTGTCCCCTCCACTGCGGAACCACGCTGTACAAAGGAAAGCGACGCCTGGCTCTCCACATGAAATACGCACACTCCTGCACTCCCTCGCCAAGAAGCCGCGCGCCAGATCTTCACTGCCCAGACTGCGACAAGACCTACAGGAAACCAGAGTCCCTGAAGTACCACAGAGCGAAGGTTCACCTCAAAACAAACCCTAAAGTTGTCTGTGACATTTGCGGAAAAGAACTTGCGGATAATCAAAGTCTTAAGAAACACAAAGCGTCTCAGCATCTTAAAGAATTTAAATTCCAATGCCACTTGTGTCCTACGCAGTGTCTATTTAAGAGTCACCTGGATACTCACTTAAAGTCTGCCCATGGGTCTTAGAAGTAAAAAAATGTGCTAAGAAAGGAACTACCAAATGAAGAAAGGCAAGGGTCAAAACATCTCTGGTTTCACGCTCAGAATAAGATTATATCTCTTTTTACGTAAATAGTTACTTGACATATAAACGAACGAGAAAATATACATATTTAAAAGAACCAGATGAAACTGTATCAAAATATGTTAAAATCGCCACATGGATAGTTTAGGCACAAGTTGAAGTTATTAAGCCATGAGTGTACCTTATTGAAGCAGTTCCCTGTTTGTTCATTTACGTAATGTTGAGTATTTAGACACATCGAACTGAAATGATTTCCGGGTAGTTATTGTCAATAGTGCTGAGAAGTGTAAATTGTTTTATCTGTAAGACTAATAAACCACAATTATGAACAATTAATGATCCGCATGAATAGATTATGGCAAGACTGTATCTCCTTATGCAACAGACGTAGCTATAATTCATGTCCTTTGCAGAATTTGGATATTATAATAATGGATTTATTGTGGTTATTTACAATACTGTCTTATTTGATTAATTTAAACTATTCACGTAATTCTTTAACTCAAAAGTTGAAGGAGTACTGAAGCAGGACTTATTAAAACAATGTTACAAAAATTGATATTTTCTTATGATAACTACTCGTTTCCATCGGCTTTGAGCCAAGTTGAAGTGCAACATTGACCGTGCTATAATTGGTTGCTTAAAGTTTGTTATTTTCTTGTAATATATGCTTGTTTCTCAATTTGTGAGATATATTTTAATGATAGTCTTAATTAATTTACTGGAGGACTAAGTCTTGAAATTTAGCTAGATACTGTTGGTCTCTCTCTATCTTTTCCGCTCTCACCACGTCGGAGTCGGGAAAAAAAGTTCTAAGTCCCACATTGTTCGTTCCCTCTTTACCCCCCAAAATGTTTTTTGAATGTTGTAGGGGACAAAAAATGAAGACACTTTTTCCTTTTCCACTTTGACCTGCGAGGTCAAATAAGGCCACAAATTAATTTTAGATGTAAAACTTTGTGTAATCTCGCTATCAAATTTTACAATTTCTTAGATGTAAAATTAGCTTATGACCTTATTTGACCTCGCAGGTCAAAGTGGAAAAGGAAAAAGTTTCTTCATTTTTTGTCCCCTACAACATTCAAAAAACATTTTGGGGGGTAAAGAGGGAACGAACAATGTGGGACTTGGAACTTTTTTTCCCGACTCCGACGTGGTGAGAGCGGAAAAGATAGAGAGAGACCAACAGTATGTGCACTAATTATTCTCCAATAAGAAAGTCGGGAAATAAGGACACTTTAACAATGACGATTCTGAATAATTTAAGCTATCACTTAACTTTAACTTGGAAAGTAATACGGTAAGTATAAGGGTGTCTGCGATAAGACTCTTTTGGCTTTAGCAGTAGAATTGCAGCCTTCATGACTGTATGTTCGCCCTCAAATACACACATTCCATTGACACTCTAAAGTTGAAGAACAAGTTCATCGTACAAGTTTAACAATTAAAACTAACATGGTTTATTTTATTTAACGATACTCGTTTTCATTCATTATATAAATCACTAGAAACAATTAGTTTCGTAACGTATCCACAGCTCAAGCACAATGAGAACTATATTTATTGTTACAATACCAATAACATTAATTAATCTTTAACTTCAAAAATGTTGTAGAAATAATCAAACAGGATTTAACCTACCACATTCCTAAACAACACAGAAGAGAATCACTCTTTACGGTTACGATAGTTTTAAGCATAAAAGCGTTACAGTTTGTTGGATGCAAAAGGACAAAATTATCATCTGATAAACTAAACTAATGTACCTCAACAAAATTTGTTTTACCGATTTTTACTTTAAGAGGAGCAAGAGAAGCACACACTCTTCTCTGAATCTTAATACCATTACCTAACATTATGGAACAACGACATTCTCGTAAAAAACAGCAAGAACTATTCCAAATTTTTGCACAGACACAGAAAACTACCCCATAAAATAAATACGCAAAAACTCCAACCAAACCAAGGCTGAATGTCATATACCCCGATAAAGTTTTGTTAAACGCTAATGCCACATAAACCCACCAAATCGGAATACAAATGGCCACTCCAGTTACTTGCGCAAAGAACTTTACCCCGAACATCTCATTAAACTCGTTCATTAAAATTCCTAATTCTTTGTATTTTCCTAGACGATTCGGCAGTTGCATTTCCTTCAAATCTACCCGCAACAATTTTATGATGCCTATGAAAACAATTTCAGATAATAAAACGCAATACACTCCTATTGTTGTGGATTGCATGATGAGAGAAAATTCCGCAAATGGCATAGCTGTAACAAGGTATGCATACTCTAATACTTTCAAGAGTGAATTGTTCTTTGATAGGTACACGGGTACATTGCCAGCAAACATGGAGTAATCTAGCATTATGTAACTTAGTACTGAATTTGGTATAACCATTACCCAAGCAAAATAGCTCAACGATTTTAAGAAGACTTTCAGCATTTTATTTCCAACTGCTCCTGCAATTTGTAAAACAGGTTTAATTATATTTTTAATTTTTCGGTTTCATAACTTACCGTTTTTGCTTCCCGTCAACATTCTGAATTCGTAGTTGAGAGTTTTGTGAAAAAATGAGGCAAACTGTTGAACAAATATGGAGTCACAGGACATCAGAAATAATAAGTAAGCAGCAATGTGAAAGAACAAGAAGCTCACAACTGAAATCAATGTCAGTATGGAAATTTTACTTCCCAGTTTGACAAGTGCAAACAAAGTAGTTAACATAAAGTGGAAGTTGACCAGCGTTTTGCACAATCGTAATTTCCACTTGCTTTCTTGTGGAGTTATAAGGGTTTTCGAAACTTCGTCAAAATCATACAAATGCCCAACTATTTTCTTAATAAGTTTAAGATGATGTATAAAAGCTGGCAAATAAGCACAATACATTTTATGTCGGTAGAAGAAACGAATCAGAAGAAGATATTGACTAACGAAAGCAAACCGGATAACTAGATTCGCTTTTAGTATTTGAGTTGACTAGTTAACCGTCCGAATTGGATTTCTTGTGACTACCAAGTTGTTTAGGAATTTGGAGACTTGTGCCTGTCCAGTGATGAAACAGTTAACAAACAATTAATTAATTAATTATTAAAATTCAATAACAATCCTCAGCTTTCAATTGAGTATTTCCTTGATCAACAACAGCTTCAACTTCTCAATAATAATCTCCAATATTTAAGCAGCATTTAATGAGTCCGCTAAATCCTTGTTGGATTTCTGGATTTACAAGTCTTCCAAGTAGCACGCAATGACAACAATGTGATTAATTAAGAAAAGTGACATCAACATTCGTGTATTATTGATGTCGACTTGATTCAATGCGGAGAACAATAATCCTGAAATCGAAATCATGAACATTAATGAAGTTAAGCCTTATTTATGTTTTCAGCCTATCTGAAGACCACCCCTTTACGATGTACTACCTAAATAACAAAACACAAGGGACGGCAGAAAACAAGCCACGTCAGCAGATTCTACACTACTGACAACACAATAGGCAATTAGGGTGTGAACCTATCCAGTCAATTTTGCAATTTGTGATTGCTTAAGGTACAACCACTATTGTGAAATTAGTCCTGAATTTAGTGTTTCTAGCATTTGAAAAGGTCGGCTATTCAGAATTCTCATAATTGTTTATTTTTTCTGCATAAACCCCGATTTAAGCACCCTGCTGCGACGATTTCGAACTTCTATACGAATACCAAAGTTGCTTTAAATTATCATTTCGTTCTACCATAATAATATTGGAGAGGGGCCAAGACCCGTTTGTTCATTGCTGTCAATAGCGACGGGAATATTGGTACCTTCAACTCCCACTTTAGCAACCTGCTGCATCGATTTTGACCTTTGACACGAATAGAAAAGTTGCTTAGAATAATGACATCTTTCGACCATGAAATGAAACGCTTTCTCCAGCGCTCGCAGGCTCGCACTTCTCCTTCTTCTCCTACTCCACCGCTTGCTACGTCGCGCGTTCACCCTTAATTTATTCACTGAGAAGTGCATATGGACAACTAATTTTTCTTAAAAAGTTTATGTTGGCAGCCTATATGCACATATAAACAAAACGCCATTTCCAGGAATATGAGTCGAGGAGTTATATTGTTAGTTTTAGTTAAAAACATGTTTACTTCTTTCGGAAAGTGATGTAAATAGCTTAATGACATTGCACTATCGATATCAAAAAGTTTCAAAGTCACCGCTTTAGTATTATTATAATGGGCAATTTATATATTGAAAAGATTTGAATAATTGATTGTACTTAAAAATGTGTACAACAATACAAATTGTTGAATAAACATTTTTTCATATATATTAAGTCCATATTAATATGTGATTAAATGACTATGACTCCTCATTAAGTACCCTAAAAACTGCTATAATGCGTACTGATTGTACACAATGTTATGCAACTGCAAGAGTCCTACATGTCTTAAGTAACCTAACACACCTTTTATGTCTTTTTAGTCAAGTGAAACATTCTACTCTGGGTTTTGTATCTTATGAGCTCACACAAGCTTCAACTCTGATTATCAAGAGCAAATGTTGCTGGAAAATACAGATAAACAAGGTTGATAACGGGTAAGTGAAGCACAAATGGTGTGCTACAGGCTTACCATGTCGATATCTAAACTGTTAATTCGGATTCGTGGATGGAATTATAAGTGTTGTATTATAACACACGATGTTTATAAGCTGAAAGCGTACTAATAGAAACTACAGACACTCTAGTAATCGAAGTAGATGCAATTCCCTAACTAACAATATGTATACGTAATTTGTATGTTAACTATTTCTTACAAAGAGTAATTCATAGCATGCCATCTTCACTAAGCATTGCCTTGTGATGTTTTATAATATACAGGGTTCTAAAATTTTTCATAAAAACTATATATATAGTTACAAATAATAAGGTGTATTACGGTTCTTACAAACTGTAAACTTCTATTGATTCATAAGTTGAACTAATTTGATTTGTTCATAAGACACTTTTTCCCAGACATTATACAACAACAGAAGTAATTAAGATAAATATTTATCATTGTTTAACACCCTGAATATTTGGGCTCGCATTGTATTTGTTGTACAAATAAAATCTATGCAGAACTGTATCACACAATTTATAGACAATACTTTGGAAATTATGAAATACTGTGTGGAACTGGGTGAAACGTATTTAATTGTTACTACGGGACTTACTCTAACAATGGAACTGTGGACTTTTAATTAGGAAACTGACATAACAGTCAATGAGAAATGGGAGCATGCATAATCCTCCTTCATGTGTAATATAAAACACTTACACTTAAGAATAATCTCAATATAATGCGAGTAACTGAATTTTTAATGTGGATCATTCGAGAATTATTCTACTCCTACACAGATGAGTGTTTGACTTAATTTGTGGACAAACACAGATAACCAACGACCTTTGGTCTTGTCTCTTGCTTCTCCAGACCATCTCCAAGGTTAAATTACGTAATATTACACAAATTCCCTTTATTCAGCTTACTTAACTTCTCAAGCAGACTTTACTAGTTTCAGTAGACATTTGCTTTTTGGCTAATTAAAATTAAATTGTATTTGCTCCGTAAGTAATTTAACATTAAGTCCGAATGAGATTGTCTTCATCCCTGGGGACATTTTGTCTCCTTCTCCTGATTTCCCTCGGAGCTGCAGCAAATCGGCATTATGGAGGTGATGGGGACAGAATTGCTCCGATTTCGTACCAAAGTGTAGAGCGACAAGGATGGAGGACACAGGTCCACGACCACTTGGTCGACGAGAACGAAGGAGACATCCAACAAAGCCAGAATTTCGACGTGGAGGACTTCGAATTGCCTCCAAAGGGCTCGGCAACCACACCAAAGTACCAATGGCAACGGAACCCTAAACCACATGCAACATCTCCACTTCCCCCGAAGTACGTGGAGGATACGCCAAGAGTTTCAACTGATGCTGGGAAATTCATTGGAAAGAAGATTAAGTAAGTCTCTGGTTAAGCAAATACCAAGATAGATGTTGAATTGTTTAAGTAAATTGCAGAACTGGGACGGGAAAGACTGTAATTGCGTTTCTGGGAATACCATTCGCCAAGCCACCCGTGGGTGACTTGAGATTCAAGAAGCCGGTGAAGATGGACAAGTTAAGCGAGACTTTTGACGCTACTCACCTGCCCAACGCGTGTTTTCAGGTAACCTTTGACCTTTAAGGTTATTCTGTGACTTCCTATTAGTTTCGTATCGTCCGTGGAATATTAGGAAAGCGCCGAGGTGTTTCCAGGCTTCGAAGGGGAGAAGGTTTGGAACCCCAACACGAATGTGTCTGAGGATTGTCTCTACCTGAATATTTGGATTCCGGAGGAAGTCTTTACGGAAAAGGAGAAGGAACTGGTTCCAACAATGATGTGGATTTACGGTGGAGGCGAGTGACCTTTTAATAGTTTCCACAGTGCAATACAATTCCTCATAACCTTGTGGAAATTTTTATGCAGGTTTGTTCAGTGGCTCTGCATCACTGGATGTGTACAACGGAGCTGTCCTCGCTTCAGAAGAACAAGTCGTCGTTGTTTCCACCAATGTAAGGTTCCAGACATTCCATAAAATATTCGAGGAGTTCCAAAGAAACGTTGTTGGTGTCTGTGATGTCGTTTCCAGTACCGCTTGGGTCCACAAGGGTTCTTGTACCTGGGAACTCCAGACGCTCCAGGAAACATGGGAATGTGGGATCAGAACCTCGCGCTTCGCTGGGTCAACGAGCACATCGAAAACTTTGGAGGAGACCCAAGTGAGTTTACAATCTTGCCCTTCTTCCCTATGACCTCTGACCTTTGACCTTTCTATATAGACAAGGTCACTCTCTTCGGCGAGTCTTGTGGAGCAGCTTCCGTGGGTTACCATCTCCTCTCCCCGAAGTCCAAAATATATTTCAAACGCGGTGTAATGACCTCAGGTCTCCCAGGTCAAGAATACTCCTTCGTCGACCCAAACACGCTTCGACAGAGGACACTCAAGTTTGCCAAACTAGCTGGATGTGACATCAAAAAGGTTAATCAACAAGTCTTCACACATATTCCACTCTCTGGTGAACTTAATGACCTTTGTTGTTCGTCATAGACTCCAGCGGAAATCATGGAATGTCTGAGGCAAGTCGACCCATCGACCATTTATCGTCTCCAGTGGA
>JAQGAB010002875.1:0-10853 GCA_034696565.1 Isotomurus graminis
ATAGATGCTAATAAACTTAAATAATGTGGGAGTGTTTATTACCTGGTGGGGGTGGTAGGTAGTTTGGCTGAATTGGAGCATAGATGGGTAACGGGGCGAATCGGACGCCAATTTGGAATATGAAAGGAGATAAGAAGCCTTCCTCACCTCCTCCCTTCTTTCCCCCTTTGCCTCCTGCAGAAACGGACGAAAGGACCACAGCCAGGGCCAACAAACCTATCTGCAATTTAAAACATTTAAAGATTTTCCCCTGGAAGTTTGGAACTAGAAAACTTGTTGAATTAACTTACCAGAAGCAACTTGCAAGCCATAATGATTTACAAACAAATTGAGTGCAGACGGATCAGTGGATGCGAATGAATGATATAATCAAGGGAAAGAGCTTTTGACTTGGATTTATATACAGAGGACTTGAAGGTCGCGTGGAGTAAAGGCCGAGGTGGTTTGAAGGTCTGGAGATGCGTGGAGAAAGCTGGAGGACTCTTATTGTATGACACAGTGTGAAATGATCCTTGCTGCCCTTGAAATAGGCGTGGTGGTGGAATGTAGGTTATTTTTAGGGACTCATTTGTTATGCGTGTATTCTTCAAGGGCTCCTGACCTTCAAGGAAGTCAAGTAAATAAGCTTAGATTTGCTACAAAAATCAGGTTGCGGCTTATATATTTCTACTCATTTTATTTCACAGCGTTATTTCGAACAATATGTAGACCAACTTGTATAGTTTGTCCCACTATCCCTAGGTAATATGTATATGTATGAACCGCGGTGTTAAACACCCGGACACCGTTAAAGACAACCCTCCGACCGATATTTATCAAAACTAGAAGGGTACAGAAGAATTAAGAGTTGCATTCATGGGCTTCTTTTGCAATATCGTCTTTAAAATTAAGCTGGGCTAAGATTGGACTCGCGAATAAGCCAGTTGATGTGATTAAGCGATCATGAAAGTAATACATGAAGTTGACTAGCGAATGAGTGGATCATGACATGAAAGAAAGCACATCTAGTAATAAAATCTGGAAGGCAGTCTACAGTCATAATGAGTTCAGAGTCTTTATGTCAAAATCCAGCAAGATATGAACTCCTAAATATTGCTTAGATCTCGTTAAATGTGTTGTTGAAGTTTTCGGAGAGTTATCTCATGACAGGACAGTTGGTAGCAAGTTGATAGTTAGCTAAAAGCTAAACAGATACTATAAAGTACAAACCCAGTTGTGTGGTTCAGTTTGTCATACGAATGGAAATGGCAGTGGGGAAATCCCAAATATGCTGTCTGTATTAGTTTGTATTGTTTATGGGAATAGGAAAGACCATATGAATTATGAATCTTTAGAGATCGGGTTTGAAGGTAGTACGTTTCAGTGATGACCAAGGTAGGTGAGTCGTTATTATAATAAGATCAAACATGGTGAGAGGTTACAATTTGTTCGAAATATTTGCACGATTGGTTAGTGCTTTTATAGTCAATTTGATTCAAGTGATACAAAAATAAACGGTTCTCTAAATCTATTAGTGGTTATCGTGTGAGTTCCGTGGGGAGCTTATCTCCTGTATGGTGGAGGTCCGTAGCTTTGTTGAGGTCCGTAGCTTGGAGGGGGAGCGTAGCCTGGAATTCACATACAAATGATTAATTAATTGTTGGACAATGCCAATGAAGCGTTAAATGAGTGTGAGCGTTAAATCTTACTTGGAGGTGGGACGTATGGGACGTATGGAGCAGGTGGGGGTGGTGGAGGACGTTTCTTGAACATCTTCAACAGTTTCTTTCCTAACTTGAGGATTCCTTTCCTGTCCTGAGCTGGGGTTTGAACGTCCTTGGTCTTCTGTCGGGGGGTGTCGTCAGCAAGGGCCAGGGCTAGCAGACCCAACAAGACCTACAAAATAATAGAAACCCCAATTAGTTTTTGGTTTCCAGGAAATTCTCTCAAGAGTACTTACAATGGCGATGAACACAGCTACTCTCATGATGATGAGGTTGTTGATTGCTTTCCTAGTTTGAAGAAGGCTGATGGTTGAATGTGTATCGATTGAAGGGAGCCCTTGGCTTTTATACGCCTCATCTTGACCTTCCTGGAGTTATTCTGGTCCATTCCTCCATCGTCCTTCACCCAATTTAGGTACAAAAAGGTCCTTGGAGATTATAAGGGACTGTTTACGAACGTGACTGTTTCTTTGATGCTATTTTGGTACCTCTAAAATAATTGTTTTGATGCCAAAGATGATGCGGAGACAGAATGAACGAGCAAAAGAGATTTTATTGAAGCGAGTTGATGAGTAAGCGTTGTGCAGTAATTAATTAAAGAGAGGCATAATGATTGGAATGACGACAAGAGAAACGACGACGACGACGACCTTCATCTTTCACGAGACACGAGTAACAAAAGACTAATACTTTTTGAAAAAATAATTTCTGCTGCGATATCAAAACGAGAACAAAACACGACGTTGTGTGTGAGAACAAGCCTAGCCAAAAACTGCGAGAGACAACACTTTGCTAAACACACGCAACAAACCCTAAATGTAGTAGTCACTTGACCTGCTTTGTGAACCTTCCCCCTAAAATTATTATTACCCCACACCTTCCTTATCTATACAGTCCCCCCATATATAGTTTTAGTTTAGTAGTTAGTCTGTCGTGTGAGGATTTGTGTACGAAAATCCTTCGAATTGCGACTGGTCCATTGACTGCAGGATCTCCTTGTCTACAGGAGTCAGACGGGCTATTTCTTTGGTAAATGTTGTGTCGAAATACTGAACGTCCAAGGGATGTTTCTGAGGAGTAAGAGGAGTTTCAATTAGTTAATGAAGGCTTAACAAGTGGGGATGAAAGGCGTACCAGTTTTGGCCTGAAGGGAGGCTCCAGTTCCCGTCGTTCCAGTTTGTCCCAGTCGATTGAGTAGAAAAAGACTTGGTTCTTTATGTCTCCGTAGGCACAAGTGGTCATTCCTAGTCGACGGCATGTGTCTTTCTCCAGAAGCTGAGATAAGCACACACAGTTTTTGGTTGAGGGACAATATAATAATTGAGTTGCTACTCATAATATTAATGTGGCTTACTCTTTCGAGTACGGCTTTGGCTTCTTTCGACAGAAACCTTGGGAAGTGGACAGGCTCGTTGCAAATGGACCAGAAGAGTTCGTCTTCATCAGCTCCACTGAAAGGAGATTGTCCTACGAGCATTTCGTACAGAAGGACTCCAAATGCCCACCAGTCCACACATTGATTGTACCTCAGGCCTTTGATTATCTGAGGTCACCAACAGTTATTAGTAAGTATATATGGATGTGTTCTATACTCTTTAGTTTCAAACCTCAGGTGCCATGTAGTCAGGAGTGCCACAAAACGTGTCTGCAGTTCGGTCGAGATATATTTGAAGTTTGCACATACCAAAGTCAGCTATTCGAATGTGACCTTCGTAGTCCAGGAGAATGTTGTCCAGCTTCAAGTCTCTGAATAAGAAGAAGAGGTGGATTATCAGCCATCGTTTTTACAAATTATTTAAGTCTCAAGGTCTTCACTGACTCTCACCTGTACATGACACCTTTCTTATGGAGGAACTTGAGCCCAGAGACAATCTCAGCACCGTAGAATCGTCCTCGTTCTTCTGAGAAACGACCTGACTGTTGAATGTGGAACATCAAGTCACCTCCATTCAGATACTCCATGACGAAGAACAAGTGCGACTGCGAATTAAAAGTACGTTAAATGGGGAGTTAAAAGAAGAGCTGATATTTGAGTATACTTCAGTTTGGAAGGTACAGAAGAGGTGACAGAGGTACGGATGCTTAGACCCCATGAGGAGGACCTTCCTTTCTATCATTGTACACTCGACATCGTCATCCTCCAGCACAACATCTTTCTTTAAGCATTTTATGGCAAAGTAGGAGTCCGAGTCTTTCAGTTCCGCTAGCAGCACCTGAACACACAATCTCGTTGGAACCTCCTTTCTCTTAATCTATTATTATAGACCCTTTACCTTTCCAAAGGAACCTTTCCCAAGAACTTTGAGAAAAGAAAAGTCTTCAACGTGATACTTTCTGTACTTGGGTCGGTTTTTAGCTGGACAGATTTTGTCCAGACTGACTTGTTCCTCTTCTTCTTCCTCCTCGTCTTCGTCGTCCTCCGGAGGGGAAGGAAGTCGTCTCCTCCTTCCTCCAGAACTTCCTGCACTCAGCGTTGAACTTGTGGACGCAGTTCCCGAAGAAGAACTCTCTGCTCAAGGACACACATCAATCAAATTGAGATTCCACTTTTCAAAAAACATAGCGGAGGGGGGCAAGTTAAGGACAACCTTTCCTGAGTGACGAGAGGGCTTCTGCAAGGAGCTTTTGGTTCACACCACACAAGTTGGGCATGAAAATCTCACACTTGTGGTGGCAGTTCACGTTGCACACTATTAATCATTCTACCAGTTAGTAATTCATTCAGTGAGAACACCTCTGACCTCTGCCTGCTGAACCACCACCACCACCGCCATAAGAACAAGACCACCACCTGACCTTAAGGTTCTAATGAGGGTATATGTGTGTCTATACATAGTGTGGGAATGTGTGGGGACGTTGTTAGTAGGGGGATGAAGAGATGGAGGAGGAGCAACAAGTAACCTGTGGCTGTTGAAGATCCACTGGACGAAGACGTTGAGGTTCGCGAAAGAAGACACGTCGGCTTTTCTTCCACAACTTCCTCATCGTCTCCTGTTTTGTCTTCTTCGTCTTTTGATCTCTTCGAACTCTTTTTATTCTTCTTCTTCGAACTTCCCTTGGGAGTTTCTTCTTGAGACTTTCTGCTCTTTGATCCTTTCTTCTTTTTGCTACCGGATTTCTTCTTAGGGGACACTGGTGGAAGGTCTGAAGGAATGTTTAGGGTATCTGAAGCTGCTGCTTCTGCTTGGGGAGGATTCTCAACGACAGGAGAAGTTTCTTTTAGAATTTCGACCTTCCCAGGTGAAGGAGGAGGTGTTGTTGGAACCGCTGGAGTTGCTACCGATAGAATTTCAGGTTCCTTCTTGGCTACTGCGACTGGTGGAGGTTTCTCTTCAGGTACTTTTGGTGACTTTTCACGTGTCGTCGTAGTCTTCAAAGAACTTGGTGTCTCTTGCTTGTTGAATCCAAAGGCGAATTGCTGTGGTTGGGGAGTCTTCTGTTTCTCTTGCTGTGGAGGAGGTACTTCGTCTTCACTCTTTGACTTGAGAGGTGGGGCTGGTTTCTTTGGAGTAGGTACTTGTTCCTGTGACTTTGACAGGGGGACTGGTTTGGCAGGAGGAGTGGTTACTTTCACTTGTTTGGAGGTAGAAGGCTCTTCGGCCTTCTCGATAGGGAGGAGAGGTGCAGGTACAGAAGGCTTGGAGGGTGTTGTCTCTACTGGACCATCTGCTGGCTTAGGAATTTCTTTCTGCTCGACAGGGTCTTTCTGAAAGGATGAAGGGAGTGGTAGTGTTGGCTCTAAAGGTTTAATATTCGTTGCTATTGCTGCTGCTGTGACTGTCGGGGGTATCTCAACTTTCATCGTCTTCGGGAGTTCTTTAGGCGATTCAACTGTCTTTGGAGAATCAGGAGGGGATTTCTTAGTTTGCTCGAGTTGCTTGGGCACTGCGATAGGCTCAGGTATCTTTTTCTGTGGAGTTTCAGGTACTTCTGGTTTTGGTGACTTCTCTAGAGAAGGTGAGGAGAGTTGCGTTTCCTCTCCTGAGGAGTCCTTCGGCAAAGTCTTGTCAGTCTTGGGGACATCTTGGATTTTCTTGGGAATTACCACAACAGGTTTCTTCACGAGTTCAATTGGAAGCTTCTTTTGCAGCTCATCGTCAGACTTCTTCTGCTCGGGTGGACCTGACTTAGTCTCAGTGGGCTGTTGGAATAGTTCCTTAGGACTGGGTGGAGGGGTGGACACCAGCGATGTCTTTACTTTGGAAATCATTCCATCCTTTTCTTTGGGAGACGGTGGTGGTGGAGTCCCTAATTTCCCAAGCTCTGTTCCAGCTGGTTTCTTTACTAGTGGTTCTACAAAAGACTTCTTCTGGGGTTCAGGTACTGGCTGCTGAGGCTTCAACTGCGCTGGAGAAACTGGTGGAGGGGTTTTTGGAGATCCAGTAGCTGAAACTGCCAAAGGTACCGTTTCTAACGGGGCCTTAACAGCTACGTCTTTCTCTGGTGAAGGGATGGTAGGGGTCGTCACTTCTTCGAGCTGTTTGACTTCCGCAGATTTTGGTGGCTCCAGTTTGTCTGCTTTGATCGCCGGGGGTGGTGGTGGTGCGGTTTTGGGGACCTCTGTTGGAGGTTTGGATTCTTCCACGATTTTCTTAGCTGTTTGTTGCTGGGGCAAGACTTTTCTGTTTGCAGGAGGAGTTCCAGGAAGAACCTTCTTGTCTGGAGTGTCAAGTGACTTTTGCTTCACAACTGACACTGCCGTTTTCTCTTGAGCCGGAGAGTCAAACGACTTTTGTTGAGCGAGTTTTTCCTTTCGAAGGGCGGCCAACGTTGGAATCTTTGGTTTTTCTGGAACTTCAAACATTTTCTGTATTAAAGGCTTCGACTTGTCCTTCGCTTCAACTTTAGCTAGTGGTTCCATCAGCTTAAGTGGAGATACTTCGCCAGGAGGAGTCACTGCTGCTTCCTTGGAAGTCTGTTCTGTCTTCGTCTCAGGAGTCTGTGGCGTCAGTTCAGAAGTCTCCTTAGAAGTCGCGAGCAGTTGTTGTTCCTCATCTTTCAGCTTCACTTCTGCGATGTCTTCCTTCTCAAAACTGAACTTTTGCTTTACTTTCCCCAAAAACGCTCTGATTTTGCTCTGTTGCTCCACCACCACCGGTTTCTCTTCACTTTTCTTGACTTCCACCGCTGGGGTTGGCACTGCAGGTTCTTCCTTTACTTCTTTCTTAGACTCCTCAGCAACCTTCGGCGGAGGAGGAGGAGGAGGAGTAGGAGTAGTAATCACTTTATTAGGCTGTGGTGGTGGAGCTACAGGAGGAGCAGGAGTCTGTTTAATTTTCCTCCACGGAGCTACAAAGACTGGCTGTTTGGGAGCTGGAGGGGTTGGTGGTGTCTCTCCAGTGTTCTTCTTCTTCTTCCTCCAGGGAGCAACATTATCATTCTTCTCTTCAATCACTGGAGAACTCGTCTCCACCCCCTTTTGAGCAACATCAGCCTTACTTTCCTCATCAGTCTCTTTGACCACCTCCTGTTCTTCAACGGGAGGCTCCGGTATCGGAACTGGAGGGGCCACAATGCTGCTAATCTTCCGTGGCTTCTTTACAATGGCTGGAGAAATCATTGGGACTTCTGAATTAGGAGTGGTGACTCCGCCATTGCTAGTAGCACCATTATTAGCCATATCCAGGAGTTCATTAGTGATGGAAGACTTTCTTGGTCGAATGTACCTCACATTTTGATGTGAGTGGCTTGTCCTCCTTTGCGACATCGCCCTATTAGCCAGGATATGTTGCTCAAACAAGTCTACTTCAGGCTGAACAACATCCTCCACAAGTTCAGGTTCCACTGCACTCGCACCCTCCGCAGGGAAAAAGAACTTTTGAGTAGCCTTCCGTTGCAGCTTCTTTTCTTCGTCTGGAAACGGCTGACTCGAGGAACTGGACTTTTTAATGACTGTTGGTTTCCTCGTTGCTCCAACGTTATTGTCACTCGCGTCATCATCATCTTGTACATTAAGGTTTGTGCTGGAAGCGTTATTAGCCTTCTTAAGCGCTCTGGAGAATCTCCTCTGAATCCGCTTGTCCAACTGCCTCAGCCTTTCCCTGACTTGTTCAATTTCCTCAGGAGACTCGTTGGAAGCGATCATCTCATCCAACTCCCCTTCCAACGCGTCCTTCTCATCCCGAATGTCTGTAAGCGTAGGTCGCCTGTACCCCGCGTACTTTTTCTTCCTCGACTGAATCATAAACTTCTCACGGAACTTATCCCCTGCAGCAGTTTTCTTCCCAGGTTTATTTTGCAACTCATTCTTCAACTCGTTCTTTAATTTCTCCAGGAGGTTTTCTTCAGTTCTCTCCTTCTTCCTTTCTTCAGCACGCGCTTTATTTTCCTCATCTGTCAAGTACGGATTGTCCTTTTGTTTCTGCGTGGTTATTCTTATCACAGTCCTTCCTCGCTTTATAGTTCCAAACTGTTTGTCCCTGGAAATGTCTCCAGGAGTTGCAGCGGTAGACGCTGAAGAAGAAGAAGATGATAACGGTTTACTTTTCCTTGGCGTGGTCACGTCGATATTCTCAGTATTCCAAACTTGGGGTTTGTTCTTGTATGAAGTGTACGAAGATGGGGAGTAGTTTGACGTGGACACAGGGAAAGAGGGAGGATTATACCCCCTGGGAAGTCTGGAGGGTCCACCCTTAGACCCCCCTGGGGAGTATGAGGACATGGCGGAATGTTCGGAGATGGGGGCAAGTGAAGAGAACGACTTGTACGATGAGGAAGAAGGTCCTCCGTACGAAGGAGAGTATGATGAGGACATTGAGGAAGAAGACCCGTAGGGAGAAGTGTACGAGGAAGATTGACCGTAAGGACCACCATAACTGGTCGAGGATACGAAGGGGTTGTACGAGGACCTCAGGAGGGAGTTGTTGTAAGTGTCGTACCTTCCCAAGAGAAGTGAATTAAGTGGGGGAGCCCCTCCACTGCTGCTGCTGCCGTAGGGACTGGAGTAGGACGAAGGGCCTGGAGAGGAGTACTGCCGATTTGGGTTGAAGGGCATGTCTGATGATTAAGCGATGATTCGTGTTGTGTCTCCTCCTTCAGTACGGGAGTCCCATTTGGGGGAAATGGCGTCTATGCTGCGGAGTGTTCAAGTGACGGAGGAGAGGGAGAGACTGAGAGTGAATCTCTTAAGAAGTCTCGGGATTTTGGCAACCTCCGAGATTTATTTTTAAAGTCTTGGACTAATTAAACGGGGTGAACGGTTCGGAAGATGAAACAGGGGAGGCATTGTTGTTTGCATTTGGTGATGAACATCGTTATTGTTAAGGGTTAAGGTTTCGGCGCGGTGTGAATTTGATGAATCTTGTTTTAAGTGTTAAGGTGTTATCAAGCTATTTATAGGAGTTTTAGTCAGAGGGTTATTTATAGACTGATGTGTGTGATAGGTGGCACGTGTGCGGTGGGTCGGGAGATGATGAAGTTTTGTTGTTCGGGGAGAATGATGGATGACGAGGACGACGGGAGAGATGAACAAGAGTTGTGTGTGGGGAGGAGTTTTGTGGTTTTGGTGGTGGTGGTGGTGCGAAACGCTGGCAGGGTCAACTTGTAGAGGTCATACGTGTGGTGATAATGCGTTAAAAGTGTTTTTTACCTTCGCATTTGAGTCCTTGTTTGAAGAGGCCGTAGAGAAGTGAGCCGCAGTGATCACAGAAAGTTGGGGACATGAAGTTGTTGACCTTGAAACGATGAGGGACGTCTATCTTGAAACGCTCCCTTAAGTACTAAACGAAAGCAGGGGGACACATAATTAAGTACCATCAAAGCTTAATCATGATGTGTGTCATTTCAAATGGATGTGCTGGGATAATGACTTACGATGGTAGACTGGGACTCTTTTCCGGAGCCAGGACACTTGCCGAGGAGTTTGAGGTGGCATCGTTTATGGACCGATGTTTGGCACACTGTAGAAAGAAAAGACATACACGCGTCATTAAATGGCTTAATTGCAGGAGTATTAAGACATTAAGAGAGACGGAACGTACACTGGCATTGGTAGCCCTGTTTGCCGAATCCCCAGAGGAAGTCGTGGCAGAATGCACAGAAGGTTGGTTGTCTGAAGAACTTGGCGACGAATCGGTGTCCCTTGACCTCGTGAACTTTATGGTGCTTTATTGCTCCCCTCCGTCCTGTTATGTTGGGCTTTTCCCCACGGTGGCTTTCTTCTTCTGAGGTGGATGGGGGGAGGAGGACACATGGGAAGTCTTTCTGGTGGTTTCCTTGAGACGGTGGGGGTGGAGTTGAGCCCCCCATAAGGTGGGGGAGGAGTGTGGAGGAGTGCTGAGAGTCACACCCTCCTGCTGCAATTAGAAAGTTGGACATTACAGATACACGACGACATTAAGGCGTTCATGAGGACATGGGGCAAGGTGAGAAGCGTCACCGTCGTCGTCTCGGGATAAGTCGTGTGTGCCGTGACTTTAAGTGGAGCATAATAAGAGGCCGTCAAGCTGTCGACGGCTGTGTAGTAAGTAGTAAATTCTGTCGGTGTGTTTGTGACATTAAGGAAGAGTAATGGGTGTTTGTGGGTCATAGTAGACGGAGGAAAGGAGGGTCGTGTTGTGGAAGTGGAGGTCAGTCTGTCGAATTGGGGTTGAAGGTTACTCTCTTTATTGTATAGTGGGGATTAGTTAATTGGGAACGAGGTTGATGATGGTTCGTTTGTTTGAATATGCAAAGTGTACGTGATGAAGATGGTGCGATGCGAGGGCATTTAGCTAATTGAGTAAACATTTGTATGGTGTGAGATTAATCAGAGAGCAAGTGTGTTTATTTAGATTGGCTGGTGGTGGTGGTGGTGGGGCTTATGGAGAGAGAGGTGGAGGTGAAAGTGTTTGAGGATGACAAAAGCTGAATACTACTTATCTTTTGCAGAGATAGAAGGTTGTTTAAGTGATGATGGTAACCTTAATATGTGTGTGCTGTGTGTGTAGGGAGGGAGGACTAATGAGTGAGTCATTCATGATGGATGAAGTAGTTGGCGAAGGTCCAGGAGGAATTCCTGACTCTTTTGCAGAAACGGGATTTTATAGGGAGGAGGGGGTGGCGGACCGAGTTTTGAGGTATTTTCATTACTTCCACCTCGTCCCGTATGGCCGAATGGAATGCACACATTCCCTATTGTCTTTTCGAGGAATTCGGGTAAACACACACATG
>JAQGAB010002876.1:0-10852 GCA_034696565.1 Isotomurus graminis
GTGTGTATTGTGTATTGCTATCTGACTTCCAGGCTTTTATCTCCACACACGCACACACTACAATGAAAATATGTATGTGTATGTCGTATTTGTGCGATCGTTCTAAATGATAAACCAACTCCATTACAAATCAGACTTGTGTGCGATTGCCTATAAGAACTTGGACACGAAGAGACTCAGTAAACAATCCAATATCCAATGTGCATTTCTTTACCGATTCAAAATCGCTGCAAACACTACACGTAATTTCTATTTGGTCAGTCCCCATACAGTTAGTTATATTGCAGCTGTATAACACTACACATCGTTTTCGATAGTACAAGTTTCAGGTTGAAGGTTGTAAGAGACAAGCACAAAGGCAAGAAAATCCTCATTTGCAAAGCAAATGACCATGCATGAGAATGAACATGGGGGAGGAACACGTTTATAATAATGAAAATGTGTGACGCAGAGTACATCTCTCCTTGTGTATTAAACGATGAAGTAAAAAATTTCCTCTGGGCAGGCAAAGTGATATTTCCATTACAATCTAAATATGAACCAATGAACCTATTTTTAGCACTCACAAGTCACAAATCGTTGTTCAACACGGTATAAATAACATTATAATTATAACACCCCACCACACGATTATCACAAACCTGTTCACAGTTCACAATCTCACAATGAGTTATGCCACCTATTTTATCTCTACCATTTGCTATCATTACCATTCATAATAGTTAAATTATGGTTGAGTGTGTTGTACTACCCAAGGAATGTCAACGACTTAATAGATTGTCTGAAATTTATTAGCTTGGCACACTCCTATGTGGTTCAAAAATCTTCTACTGACAAGACAACCGAGGTCCGAAAATACCCCAAGTCAATTTTGTTTTTTCAAAAAGGAAAGGTGAAAAAGTTTTTTGCAGTTCTTAAGCGGATGATCTACCCACACTGTGTCACTTATTTTGACTTTATCAACCAGGAAAAAATTCCGACAGATGTTTTGTCGATAGTAATACACTGCTTCGTCAATAAAAACAGAAAACAGTGAATATGGGATGTCTCAGAATATTATATAGCTCGACATGCGTTGACAACTTTGTAGACGAGTCAGGAAGATTGTGAAGAAGTCTTACTTCCGTACTCAAATATAAAAATCTCGCCAGCAAGTGGAAGTTCTAACTCTTAAGTTTTGTGTTGTACAGCAACTTAACGACTACTCTCGTAATATCACCTTACCCGTCTTCCTCAAGATCAAAAATACTCTCGAGATACATACATGATTATTACGTGACAGGAGAGTTTTTCACACAACTGGTAGGGATGCAGTCATGTTATTTCTATTCATCGTGCGTTGAATTTGTATTTCACAAGACTATATCTCAGTTCCTGGCTGACACTCAAAGATTCTCTACTAAAGGAACAACCACTTAGAAATTGTTCTATTTTCCTTCGAACAACAACTCAATACGCACTTGTAAAAAAGTTTTAGACGTCTCCAGAGAGAATCAAACAAGTCAATTCAACTGGTAACTCAAGAACTCGACCACTTCTACGAATGAATGCTGAAGCAATAACTGGTGGATTTTACAACTTGAAGATGTGTTTTTATCCATAAGTATACAAATATAAGACCCACATTGTAAAGAAAGTTCACAAACAACCATGATGGAACTGCGAACTGGGCTTATCTATGAACACACTCCAATGGCAAAACAGAACGAGACAGTACACACAAAAACTATTCATTGGATAACATTGACTATAATGGGCCGGAATGAAATATGTAATTATTTAAATGTATTGATTCATAACATAATTTTAGTGACCTTATGCAGTAGTTTAGTATGTTTCAGACACAAGCCATATATTTGGAGCTGCAGATTGCATACTTTGGATGCATTCAACCATATCCAGAGTTGATATAGTTAAGGTAAACTAGGTCATTCTGAATTTTTATTTTCTAAATACTGAAAGCTTTGTAGTAGTCTTCAGATATCTAAAATCTAAATCTCAAGACTCACTTCTGAGATTACATAATGAAAAGGTCACTGTCATTCAGCCATTGTACTAGTTGACACAATTCTCCCATGTTCGTTCCTAAAAACCTTGAGGAATTGCGAGTTTGCTCCTACTTCAAGAAAAAGAAAGTCTATAAGATGCAAAGAACCACAGATTACAACTTACTGTGCGCATAACAGTAACCATGAAAGGTAATCGTACCACGTCTCTCAATGAGAACGACAATGAGGAAGGCAACAAGCTGGTTTAAGTACTCTAACTGGTAAGTGTTGTAATAATGTGTCTTAGCGAGTGAGTAGTGGACCAAAGAGGCTGCTGATGTTAATGAAGATTTAGCTGAGCTCAAGAGTAGAGCGTGTGGAGACTCGAACTAGGGTGACGCATATTTCGCCAATAAAATCTGTGAAAGCAAGTAAAAGCTCTCTAACTCTCAGCAGGTCTAATCAAATAACGCAATGTCAGCCACAATGAAACTTGGTTCATTTGCAACCTCGTACCTCGAACGGCCTCCCGTTGATCGTACATTCTATTCCTTTTAATTACGACCATTCCCTGCTGATCCGCGAGAGAATCTTTGCAAATCTTATTGTATTCTAGAGCGCCTTGATTGCCAAACTGTATGGAGGAAAGTCGGAAAGTAATTCTGTGGTTAAGAAACCAATGTGCCCAGGGATTGTGTATGCAGAACAGATTGTACCATAAAGCAAATATAAATATTGATTTCACACTTGAATCTTCCCCAGCCGACGTCAAATAACTCATGAAGATATTTTTGAAAGTCTAATCAATGCAGAACAATTAATCAGACAACACATTTCGTAGAAAATTAATATTCGTGTTTGTAACTGTTGATGAAAATTTAACTGAAAATTCCTATTGTTATAAGGAACCTGAAGAAGTGAGAAGAAACCTCAAATGGCGGAGCTCAAACTTGAGAAACAGGTAGAATGTAAATTTAAGAAATGCAATTCCCGATGTGCTTCTGTGTTTTACGGAACCACCACCAACTCTTAAGTAAACCACAATTCCTACAGGATTTCACAAATTGAATGAAGCCCCTACCTTGTGGTTTCAAAAAGCAGAGTTAAGGTTTGCTTCGAGGACTGAGTTCTCGTAAATCATATCGAAGAGCTTCAAAAGTTCTTCAGGAAGAAAGTGGAGGAGAATAAGTACATACATTTCTTTTGGGATGATAAATCGTCGGAAACCACACATTCAACTATCCAAGCTGTAAGAAGTGTTCCATGTGAGTATTGTGTGTGAATGTACTTAAACGTACATAAATTCACCAAAGTTTCCAGTTTCCCAATTCTACCTTCCTTCTCTCCGCTAAGTGTCCTGGCCTGTTTAACATTGACAGCTAAAATTTCTCTCATTGAGTCGAACCAGAAACTAATAATACAAAAGTGATGTATGTCTTACACGTGCATATTATGCGGTTCCCCACCTCCCTTTCATTGACGAGCGTGGAGAAATAAAAAATTCCATTAATATACCATGTTGTTCCATGAAGCATTTCATAGAGTTTGTCTTATCCACAGCTTTGTGTACGCACGTACGAACATGAATCTAAGAAAATTTCTTACATGGGAGTGGAGAGATAGTGATGGGATTGATGGTAACTTGGTCGTTGATACAACTAAATCCCTAGGTAAAGACTTTCTACAAAGTAATTGCTCTTAAGCTTCTTATCGTTTGCAATCTCCTTCACTTTTGCACAAGCAGGAGCTGGTGAACTGCATGAACTTCACTGCCGAACCCCTTACGACTTCAGAGAAACCAATGAAAAAGACCTGCTACCGAGTTCTACCACATAACTCCTGTTTATTGTTTACAATGAAAATCCTCATCGATTTCCAATACGCATTCAGAAGTTAAGGCCCTGTCATATTAATGCCAATAATGGGATATCTCGAACATACTTAACGATTAGTAGACGCGTTTTTGTTATTTAAACTCATCATCATCTCATGGTGAGTGCAAGAATTAGGGAAGATATGTTTTTTTTACTCCACATCTTCCTCTTCCGTCTCTGATCTTGTCAAAGTTATAAAGCGACAGCAGTGAATAGGAAAAAGAGTCCCATTATATTTGTTTCCTTCCAAGTGAATCTTTGTAATGATATTCATCAATGTAATTGAAAAGGATGCTCTTTTCTCATTCACTTCTACTCTCTCTACTTGAGTTCAGAATGGATACTTACTGTAATCGCTCCGAGAGTTGAGTGAGACCAATTGAATAACTCGTAAGGTACTTGTACAGGAAGCCACATTAAAATTTTACAACCGGGTTAGCTGTGCACAATTCGTTCCCGCAGTCTTGTTTCTCGAGATGCTTTCAAGTGTTTCTGGTCTGTTGTGTGCATTCAACTCTCAAGTGTCTGAGTTTTTGATACACACAAAGTAACCTAAACTATTCTCTAGTGGTCTAGTGTCTAGCTACCAGCAGTACCAATGGGCACAAAACTACACTCAGTCAAGTCATCGTAATCGCAGTCATAATGCAGCCAAAATCAACATTTGAACTCATTGCCCAATATTACATATCTGCGGTTGTTTCCTCCCCACCCAACTGTTGTTGTCTTTCAGACGAATAAGACAGACAGTAACTTGTATAAAAGCGTACATAAATTTCTTATGGATTCAGGCAGATCTCGTTATTTATTCCTCCTAGCTTACTCAAACCTTTCCCAATCTATTAGGCACACACTAGTATGACATCCATCTAAAAACAGAAGACACAGAGAAACAAGTTCGTTTGATGTTTACTCACTCCAACTAAAAATCTAAGACGTATCTAGTTTATGCTAAGAAACAGAATTATACACGGACAAAGTGTATGCTGAGCTCGCTCTTATTTTGTATTTTCAAAGTCTTCTTCTTCTCCAACCCACTTTTTTAACTTCGCCCAAGAATTTCACTACAAGGAGACTACGAAATCATTTTTTTGCGTTTATTTCCTCGATTTTGTCCGTCTCCTTTAACATTCTCAAAGAACAATCTCATTTTGCCGAGCAGTTATTATACTTCTCTGAGGAAACTTCACAGAGCTCCAGCACCCAGTAAGCCTGTTAGTTCTCTCCTTTGTATCATGCAAGGGAGAAACACACACAGTCCAATGCAAGTTTTATGTGGAAAACGAAGAAGTCCCAATTTTGGGAGAAAGTGAGTGAAAGTGAAACCGCAATTTTCTTCAGTCTGTCGAAAGAGATGATGAGAATCGCTAGGGGCAGTGTTGAGAAAATCCTAGCTCGGTATTATGTACAAAATAAATACAATGTGCAGGTCGACGAAAGCCTTTGCCTATGATAATGCCAGGACCAAAGTAGAGGGAGTAAATATGATGGATCATTCCTTTGTAGACATTTGTCTTCCTTACTGGCACATCTTCTCGTTTAACAAATCTCGAAATATCTCCTCAAACGAGAGGACACCAAAAGTATTGAATGATGTCATGAGAGAGCTGACTTGTGTGTGTCATAGTAAGTGGATTGATTTCCTGTCTCAGAAATAAAGGCTCAGCCTGTTTCTCCCTCTCTAATAACTTCACCAGCTATCCTCTGGAGTTTCACAATGACTTAGATGTAACACTTAAGAACAGCCAAGGAAGTTTTTACCGAGACAAGTGGAGAAGAAGTGTGTAGTAGAAGTAGTGGGAAGGAGCTCAGCCGCTCGATGGAAGAATACAGTGATGTTTTAAGATAGCACGAGGCAGTTTTTTAATCATGAACTGTGTTTCCTGTGTGTTGGTCGTTTAAGATTAAGAATCCTGTGAGGTAGAAAAGGAGACCACGAAGAATAAGGAACTTTGATCGAATGACCTGTGATGATGTTTCTTCCGAATAAAAGCCTACTACTCTTGAGACCCACAAGGGATTAGCACTAGTCGCTCCATGTCACGCACGTCACTTCATCATATGTCAGGCCTCGAACACACAAAATCTATCTCAACCTCTAATAAAGAAGCTTTCTTCTTTCGGAGCAAACAAAAAAATTATATTGCCTTTCTACTTTCATACATTAATCGCACTAAACTTTATTTCCCGTTGTTCATTCCACAGTGGAATAAAAGTGTCTGAGTGAATTATCATCACCAGAAGTAGGTGTTTCAGGTAATTCTCTCTTTGTTTACTGGAACCTATATACACACACACATCACACACTTTTATTTCAACACGAGCTGCTACACGAAATGTATCTTAGATCGACTTTCTCCCTCGATGCACAACTGCAAACATTGGGTTGCTTAGTCCGTGAAAGAGGTGCCGGTGTGTGACTCAGACTGTGAGGATATGAAAGCTCTTATTTTCCCATTGAAACACTTTTCTCACCCGGTTCATTAAGGTACTCCTTTCTACTCCGTGTTTTTTCTCGGCTTCTGTAGATAAATACCAAAAATTTACACACCGAATGAAAAGCTGCCAACAGTCAGAAGAGGAGTAGAGCACCAATTCACTCCGAGAAATAAATTTCATGCACGACAATATAAAGGGCAAAGAGTTTTATGATGGAACTCACAATCAAGTAATGATGACCGACGAGCCATAAAATAGTTGGCATTGATATGAATGAATGAGTAATGAGAAGAATGTGCTGTGACGGTGTGTTTCGATTTTCATACCGACGAAGATGGAACTACAGGAACGCGGAGAGATTGGCACAGATCCCTGTACAATCCCGAACTCCGGCACGGACTAACAGCAACCACGGGAGAAAATCAATGTGTATCTAAGTAAAATGTGAGTTGAGTAGTAAGGGAGAAAGAACAGGCAGGAGCAGTTCGCCCAAAACCCATGGAAGGAGTGAGTTTCCATCCATCCATATCTATCTCCACGGAGTTGCTGGTGGTGGTCGTTGTTGAGAGTATAGTTTAGGTACGTTGGTGTTGTAATACACATTGAAAGTGTACGGGAAGTCAGTCCAAGAGAGAGAGAGAGAGAGGATTTCGCTTTCCATTAAAATACTCAGGGAAAGAGACGTATCTCTGTTCTTTTAGAAGTAAGTAAAGTAGTGGAAGGTCCTCAACTAGGATTTTGTATTTCCCCATACACTTTTCTCCTAATGTACATGTCGCGCATATCCATACAAATACAATCAGTCTTCCTTCTCTCAACTAACAGACTTACCAATCCATCCACCTTCCTTTACAGACTCCTTTTTCACCTACCACTTCCACCGCCACCACTACCACGTCTAACTAATGGAGAAAGTATGAACAATACTACTACACACACATACACACACCCTCCTCCTTCCGATTTCTTCTGGCTCCCCACTACACACTGCCTCTCTCACCCGACATCAAAGTCTACTAGCATTTAACTCTACTGAATTTCTCTCTCTCTCTCCCTTATTGACTAATACGTATAATTCTTTCACTCGATTCATTATACGGATTAGTCCAAGGTGAGACATACAAAGTATTTGGAATTCTTTCGTACACCACAAGACCACAAAATACTCGAGACAGTACAAGTCAAGGCTGCTCGATACCTTTCCTCCTCAACACACTAACACACAAACCATGTTTCCTATCGTATTGTAACTAAACATAGAACATCTCATCCAGTCTTACAATTTCATGGCTATATTTAATCACTTTCGGCTACTTCTATATTTACCCAATTTGTAGGAGCTAAAGCAGTTCTAACGAACTAATTTACTTTTACAGAATCCTTATCCACCTAATCAGTCTGTGTACGGCGGTGGTGGCAGCCTATTAATTAACTAATCCGATTCGTTATATTCCACCATGTTTTGTGTATGTTCAGAGAGAATGCCCCTTGAATAAAGAATTTTGTACAAAACTAAGTCTTTGGGTGTTTCAATTAAATTCCTTAGCACGAGGCTCACCATATTTACTGTATACAGTACACATCACAAATCTGCATATTCATTAGGATATTATCTTTTGTTCTGCTGAGTCAAACAGAAAACCTCTTGCGCAAAACACGAGGAGGATGATTTATTCCATTTTTAGTATGAGCCTCGTAGTATTTCTCCAGTGTTTTAGTTCAGTCGTCCATGATCTATTTGAAGAGTGTTGAGCCTCAACTCGATGTAAGCGAAAGCACAAATAAAACGGTTTCATCATTTGCTTTCCTACTTTCCAGCCACCCAGGCACCACTTAATAATCAAGCGCGTTGATGACTGACATGCATTAGATTAATTTTAACACTCAGACATCATGAAACTAAACTTCCAGAGACTTTCTCATCAGCGAGGAAAATCCTAACTCTACTTCCACCATGATGTACATAATGGATGTAAAATATGGTTCAGTATCTGACACAAATTCGTGTTCCCTTTCACATAACTTTCATACACACACTCCCGATTCGTCTTACGTGTTTTTGCTACATCTCATTCGCAGATTATGATGATGATGCATACACAAACTAATTTGAACCTTCACAGAGCCCAGCATGTGTTTAAGAAAATCAAAATTCCAAGCAAATCTGTGGGAGGAAAGATGCCGAAATGATCTTCATGTCAAGTAGTAAACCAACATAATTACTCAACTTTCTCTACAAAAATGAGCTTCTGCTTCTTGTGAGCAATTCGTTTCCCAACCTAAGTTTCGTAAACTCGAGAAATCACTTAAAAGTTTTGATTTCTAACCTAATTTGGAACACCGTGTGGTGCCAAAAATGCCTGATAATTTGGGATCCACCCCACACGTATACACTTCTCTCTAAGGTGGAAACTGCTCAAGCATGGTGAATAAGTTGAGAAAGCATATTTCTCACATCTTAATTCTAGAGACTTCTTCTGTGAGAAGATTCGCTGTAATAGACCGAGAGAAAGCTATACTATAGTGTACTGGTAGGTAAAACCGAAATGAGCAAACGAATTGAAGAAGCAACTTTCTGAGACTTCTTCCGCATCAGGAAACATCAACAAGCTCTCTTGCTCTCACACTGACTGTTGTGCAAGCAACCAACCTTTCTCCATTCAAACAACACTTAAAGTATCTGTGTGTGGTGTAGAAGTGTTAAGTCGTACCACCAAGACACGTCAATTTCTTTAGCCTTTGACTCCTGAAAGGTAGCAATAAACTTTAACTCCCAGTTAAAGTGACAATGTTAACTTAAAAAGATATACCCGAAGAGAACTATACACTCCTCTTGCCACACAGGCTGAGATGATGGAATTGGAGCACTGAGCGAGCAGACGACTTTGGAGAAGTATGACACACCTTTAGCCTTTCTTTCCGTGGAAAACGAAGTTGTGCTCTTGTCAAAGCTTTCACTCTCGTTAAGTACGTTATATAGGATAATACATACCTCATCTCTGATGTCATAACCTATATAGGCTCTCTCGGAGTATAAAAGGGTTTGGGAGTGGATGGAAAATATATTTTGAGCGAGTCTCATCAAAATGTGACTTTTCTCGAGTACATCTTTTCCTTCATTGCCTATCCACTTTCTCTGAAAACATGAGAGTGGAATGTAATGCATAAAACAAAATGAATAGCAACCGTAGGGAGGTTAAGTATTCTTCACTACATGTCTCCCACTCCGGTTATGCATGTTCTTATTACAATACGCAGCATGTCATGCTAATTGGCTCTTGTCCTTCTCCATTCTCTTTACTTTTCTCCGGTCTACCGTGAAGAAAGTCTAACTCCACAGGAAGAACCTCTAAAAATTCTGTTTCCTGTTGGCCAAGATAACAATAGGGAAGTTGTAGTGAAGTACATAGGTGGGTATCACCTTTGCACTTTCCCATCTAAATAACCTACAACTCAGCATTCTTTCCTTCCAAACAAAAGCCACTTTCTCTTGCTTCCTGTATTGATTAGCCTTAATTTGGTAGCTCGATCACAAGCAAAAACTGAATACTCGTAGCGTGTAACGAGAAAGAAACCAATGAATGGGTTCACTCTCCCATCATCCTTTTCAAGCTCTTTCTTACGAATGCTTTATTAGCATAATTAATGGTTTAATACAGGAATGGGAACGGAAAACAGAACATCTTATTTCCCGTTAAGTGTTTAACTGGGAATACACTTGCTTTACCAAAGAGACTATTAGCAGCTAAAAATACTCTCTCCTTACATCACGTATGCCATTACATGGAAATGAACTTCGGATTTGTAATGAATAGTAGCACACCAGTGACGAGTTACACTTACACATCACACTCACGAAAAATTAATTGCTAAGCTTCGATTGGTTTCCTGTGCCTTTACTTACGTCACAGGCACCTCGTAAGCGAAAAATAGATTTCTGACACTGCTAACTGTGTTTTAAGGAATAACTATTCCACATGGGTTATTCAGTGGTTTTATCTACTTAAGAATTGTTGATGCTACTCTATCACAATATGACTTACTGACTGGTATTTTATTATTTCACTTTAGATTTCATCCCGCTTCATCATTTCTAAATAAAATATCCACATAATATGTTTCAAACGACTTGTAATTAATTTTATTTTTGATCTCATACTAACGAAACCACAACCACAACACACGTTTATGAAAAAATCTCGAGTTCATAAGAAAATCAGAAACATCCTTTATAAATACAAAGCACATCCTGTGCAAGTTATCCTGATTGAAAACTAATAGTAGTATGGATATCGTCCAGAATTTCTCTGAGTTCGTCATCTTCAAATCGTCCTTCCAGACTAGAAACAAACAAATCAACTTTTATATCTAATACCTTTATTAACTTTTCTGTATAACTGAAAATATTCAACCAATAAAATTCTTTTTAGTTGTTAACTTACCTGGGAATCAGAGCTTTGGCTTCTTCTGGTGTCTCAGGACAGAGATTTGCCAGCGACACTAACTCGAACTTGTGAAGTTTCTTTTGCATCAAAAGCCTAGAAATAAAAA
>JAQGAB010002877.1:0-10851 GCA_034696565.1 Isotomurus graminis
ACTTGCATTGCAAATTATGTTTGACTCATAAAATCAGTAGTATTCAATATTCTCTCCGTGTTTCTTATGTGATTCATTAGTTTCCGCAGAGATGTTAAATTTTAATCTAAAGTTTGAAATAGCCAATAATGCAAAATCGTGTTGTAGATTCATAAAGTATTTTGTAGAATTCTATTTTGGAAACTTCAGGAATCCAAATCGATAATATCTCGTGTCTTACTTTGTCCTCGTTGTGTTTGGAGTAGTAGTAGAAATCAGAAAGTGTGAAAAGAGTGATTATTCATTTGAAGGTGTCTTACAATAAAGTTTTCTTACACCAGCCGTTGTAGACGAGATTCCATGATATGTTTTTCCGAAACTGTAGTGACTTGGATCCCATGCAAAGGATATTTAGTCAGTCTGCAAGAGAGGAAAGTTTTCGTAGCCAAAACTGTCATTCGCAGATGACAACGAGTTTTTACATGAAACCTTTTCGCAATGGTTACTTACAGATGAAACAACTATACAACTATGATATTCTCAGGACCTTCCGCGCTTAACTTCCTTTTAGTCGTGTGGAACGAGAATGTCTCGCTTCAGACGTCAAGAGATTCACTTTCTGATAAAATAACTCAGTGAGATGATTAAGCACAGTGTAACTAAAGAAATAGGCGGTTGTGGCTTTTGACTGAAAATCAGATGAGAACTCCACCCGTGTGAATCAGAAATTTTGGTCAACCGGGTAAACCTCACATTTTCAACGAATTCTTGTGAAAGATTTTAATTCATTTTGGAGGCACAATTCTTTCCTTGTTCAATAATCTGCAGTAAGTTGTGTGTTGGAAATGCTTCAGAATATTTAGTAAAGAGTTCCTCTGAAACCCGACCCCCTTGAAGAGCAATGTTGAATCTTTTTGTGGTAAAAAATGTCTGTTTGGCAGAATTGAAATTCCCAAGCAGATGAGTACAATGTACGAACAGAAATTCCTTAGGATTCTCAGTAAAAAAGGCTATAAGAACAGCGCATATCTTTTTTAATGAAAGCATGTGTCACAACTGTGATTATAATATTTCACTTAAACTCATCCACAAGCTTTTTCATTTCTGTCTGGTTAAAAAGAAGAAGAATCAGTGTTTGGTTGGGTTTCATTAAAAATTAAATGTGTTATGAGTTTAAGAAGTTTTGAAAGCTTTTTGTGAGAGAAAAATTCGAGTAAATCTTTGTCAAAGGCGATATGACGATATGCGAGGGGTGTAGGAAGGAAATATTCTGTGAGGAGAAAGTCGTCTCATCATCATCCTCAAGAGAAATGCAGACAGAGAGAGAGAGGCAAGAGGGACATGATGGGACATGTACGAGTGATGGGAGTATGAAAGGTTTTTCTGTACACAAAGAGTCTTGTTTAAGAGGAAAAATGAGGGTGACAAATATTGAAAATTTTATTGCTGAATTCATGAATTTCTTGTGTAGAGAGTCTATTGAGAAATACTCAGAGGCTCAAGTATCATCAACTCACAATGGGATAAAATGCGGGCGTCATCAGTTTCTGGTCTGCGCTAACTCTTCTTCCATTATTCTCATCTTATCTCTAAACACTTAAAATCACGTGGAAAATGTCTTATCATCACGCCTATCCAAGCACCACAGCGATTGCCAGCAGTCCATTCCATGTGTACTTTCACTCTCACACGCTTCCATAAGCATTATGTGTCAGTTTTTCCTCAATCCGCTATCAGTTCATCTTCCCACAAATGTGAAATAATTACTATTCATCCTCATGATTCAATGCACATGAGAGCATATAAACCATACAGGTATGTATAGTGTGCATTCAAATCAGTTTTAAGATCCTAGAGATTTCACACGTACATTTTACAAAAAAATTCCCCTTCGTTGGTTCAAGAGACATGACATTTCTTTACAAACTGGGAGTATACGGTTGTAAACTGAGAAAGTGTGTGACACATATGCTGGTTGGATGTAAAGGGAAAGTGTACATGCATAGTTTCCTTCTTGTAGTTGAAGCAAAGTTGAATACCATTATCCAAGTTTCCACGTTGAATAATCTCACTAACTAGGCTGTGGAAGCCATTAGGATAATCATTTATATATTATATACCATATATACAGAAGCTTTGGTTTTTGAAGCAGAGCAGGTCAGTGGTTCTGGTTGAGTTGAAGACTAGAAGTTTTAAACGAGTGAAGTGCATGAAGGAGAGTAGATGAAGGCTTGGTGAAGTACTAACTGCAATCAGATGGAAATCACGATGGAGATCGGGGCTGGTGATGTGGATATGATAGAGTATTATTATGTGAAGGTAGAGAAAGCAGTAACACGCCCAGTTTGATTTCTCAGCAACCTTCGAATCGAAGCGTAGAGGATATTAAAGTAATTTGCCTCATGTGGTGGATACGGGTCAGCAAGTAAGAATATTTTGTTCGGTAGGGAACACAATGCGTGGTGTACTTTGTAGGGTAAGTTATGCTTGTCAAGGAACCTCCCAAGTTCTTCAATCCATCCATCCATCGACAATTCTGATTTATACTCATCAGTCAGCCTGCCAACGTCATGAAAACGGAAATTAATGCTAAAAGATTTACTGACTATGATGATGATCACATGGTGATTGGCTTTCTTCATTGAATTTCCAAAAGCGTATACCAAGTTAATGCTGGGAGGTTGTTTGTTGTGACTCTACTGACCACATGAAATGGCTTAGGAGAAAGTAGAGTTAAGTATATATCAGTGTTAGTCTATTTCTGAAAATATCGAGACATATTTCAAGACTGTTGACTGTGGGATTGCGAAGATTCCTACTTAACTGACACATAAAAAAATTACCCACGGATAAAATACAACTCACCTAAGGTAATGAATGTGTTTGGTGATAAATCATGTGAAGGAAGTTGTATAAGCTCATCGTAAGCCAACAATCTAAATTACCTTAGAGGAGGAATTAATGTTCGTCATAAGACTGTGAGCAAAATCCCGAGGTTAATGAGGCGTGAGAGAGAAAGTGGTGTGCGAGTGTATAAAGTGTTCTTGGGGTTCCTCGCTACGGATATTATGCATGAGCAATAAGACAGGGAGACTAGGTGGATATATTTTTCATGTCCAAAGCCACCGATTTTTTGTGCCCAGGTTTTGAAAGTCGTGGAATAATAAAATGGAAAGTAAAAGAAAAGTATTTAAAGACTCAGGTAAAAGGAGAGAAAGGAAAGAAAGAAAGAGAGTCGCATGGAGATTTGCTCGATGCTAATGTCGAATGGGATGACGTGAATTTATTGCCTGCAGGTGGGTAACAAAGTGCTACATTGCTATTCTATGGGATATGCTTAATACTTTTTAGGGAGTCGGAGGGAGGAAGGTGGTAATGAATGGCTCCTGGTACGACTTGCAGTCTTCCTACGTATGTAAAGCCCATCGTCTTCACCTCATACTCCTTGAATCCTAAGATGATGATACTAGTGATGATGCTCTATTACTATTTCTGTGGGAACTTCCATGACATGACCGTAGTTATCGTCAACTAGATTTCTCCTATCCAGCAGGACCACACTGGCATTGCCAGATTTCAGTCACATTGAGAGAGACTGAGTGCAGGTTGGCACGCATTCCTAATGCTATCCACACAGCACGAGTCACTTGGCCCCGTTCTTCTAATAGGAAGTTTGTGCAGTTCCCATACACCAGAAAGAGAGATATATGCCGAGACTTTATCTATGTGTGGTGTGTGTGGTGAGTGGTGGCTCAAGGTATTTTTCACGTACTATTTAAACCTGAGTCGTTGCCAGAACAAGATTCTCTGGCAATGTGTATTAGGCTTACTTCTTGTAAGTTGTGGCGTGGGTCGTTAAAAATAAAGATTCTGCTTTGAAAGGTCATTATTAGGAGGAGTTGTTATGACACATCTGCGTCAGGAATGATTTAAAATGACGATGCACACAGGAGAACCTAAGTAGCACTTAATACTCCAAGAAATTATGAAAAAGTCAGAAATAATGAATGTAGCGAGAGAGCTCATTAACATCAATGCTCGTAATGATTAGCCTTAGATTGGTGCAATTGGTGGAAGGATAAAGATGGAAATATTGCAATAAACCGTTGGGATGTATGGGAAGCGAAGTGGTTCTTATTATTAATGCATTTAAACGGGAGTACAGAAAGGGTGGCTTCTTTTGGGGACACATACACACATTTATATTCGAGAACGAGGTACCCTAAGTGCCTCGTCCTGGTATCATTATATTATACTCGCCCTGGTCTTTAAGGAAGAAGCGTTAATGTCCGCATTTCATTTCCGGCTCGATGACCTGGAAACTGGCTGATAAGGCCGAGTTAGATTTATCATCGTTTCCTCCAGCCACCACCAACATCGCTGGGTGAAAATGCTTGAATGTTGCTGTGTTGTGTGACCACACCAAAGTCCTCGTTGTTGGTAGTTTTAATAGTAGACAGGCACACAGCTGCTGTGTCGTCCTTTAAGAGTCATTTCTCTCATTAAACCTGCAATTTGTGATTTCAAGGTGGTGTGCATTAATGAACAGATATTATTGTGTAACGCTGTGCCGAGGGGACCGTAGAGAAAGGACTAATGGTAAGTAGGAATGGACAGAAATGGCAAGCCAGGAGATAATGCAAGTCGGGAGGGGAAATGAGCAATGCTTGGCAAGAGAAAGCACCTCATCTTCCTCACGATGGGTCACCAAACGGATTGTGTGCATGGCAACAGCGAGTTTTACCAATTAGACTTCTCCTTTCTGTGGTTTTGGCCGATTTCTGCACCGTATAAAGGCATCCTTTACACACAGTGTGACACTGCAAAACCAACCGCACCAACTTGTAATAATGGCACACAGTCCACCATGGAATGACTTAAAGTATCAGTTTTCAATTATGAGAAAGCCCAGACAACAATCCCCCTGGTTTGTCCTTCATCTTCTAAAACGGTGTAATTATGCTGAGCTTAATTAGCCAAGTTTTGTAATTAGATATGCTGAATGTTCCTTGTAGGATGCCGTGTGTAATAATGCCCCAAGAGGTTTGGGTGTGTGTTTGTTTGTGAACTCACTTGGGCATTCCTTTGCAAACACAGAGGAGGGCTATTGTTAGTTAAACTGCTGTGTTGGTGAAAGATGTGGTGGTTGGCAAGGAGTTTTTAGAGTATTGAATGGAGAGAGGGATGCATTTGAAGTGTGATGATGACTATGCTGACGCATCCTTCTTATCGTGACAATCAGTGATCAATTGATCATTGACACTTTGTGTGAATGAATGGCGTATGGGGAGAAAGTAAGGTGAGAGGGACTATTTCCGGGTGTCCGTTAGTCAGTGTGGACCAATCCATCTTAATTCCTTCCCCTTGTCTTCATCTTTGGAGTATGGAGAAGTGAGACGGCTCGGTGACCCAACACGATGTCATGCCATGTCGCTGTGCATTGACGTGAGATGACACAAAGGCGTTTTCCAAATCTATGCTGCTGACTAAGATTATGATTCGATGGGTGGTGATGGGATGGGATATAAGATATATATTCGGAAAGACGAGAGAGGGTTGGGTTTGGCGAAAACAGTGAAAGCCCGTCGGAAAATGCAATTCCATTTTAGAGAGAGACAAACCTTCACCTTCTTTCCATTATCTCTTTTACGCTATTTGCTTCTTCTTTTCTAACGAAATTGCTCAACTCATAGATTATTACACGCCATCTCTTCCATTCTTCTTCCTTTTCCAGGAGTTACTAACACCACTTGGGTTTGAAACCTTTTTACATTGCTTATAGTACCCTTTACTACTCCCCTGAATGTGACTTGACTACCACCGGCAGCCAAATCTCTGGGATCCTTCATCCTTCCGTTTCTCCCTGTGTGGATGGACCTTGGGGAGGACGCTTGCGTTGCTTGCACTCTCTCCTTCTTCCCAAATTGCAAAAACTACGGAACCTCACCTTCCTCCGCTTTTTATCAGAACCGTATCTTTCACGCTGTATTGGATTCATGCTTGAAACCCATTTTACATAAGGCTGCACAACCATTTCTCCACACATGGGTGGCTCCATTCCTCAGTGTAACTAACCTATTCAAATACGGGGATATTTTCACTCTAATTCAATTTGCCTCGATTCTTCTGGACTTGCAATTTGCTTATTTCCACTCCTCATACTTTCTTGCTCCGCTGGGTCCTTTCAGTCATTCTCGCACATTAATATTATTAGGAGTCCACACACATGGGCAGCTGGAGAAACACGAGGACGTCGCACACGTGAAGGTGAAAGGAGCCGAGTAAATGATAACAGCAAATATGATTCTTGTTTGATAGTCATCATCATCATTTATTCATTCATTTGTTACATTGTTTTTAATAATGATTATTCTGTTCTCTACTCAAAAAATCTACTACCTGTTTCTTCGTTTGTGTTTCTTTTTTATTTTTGGGAGATTTACATCGAAATATAACAAGATACGAAGTACATAATTTTGTTGTATGTACTCAGTTGAACATAATAAATGTCGACAGTCGACAACACTCATCTTCTTGGCTCTCTCACAAGAGCTACACTTCAACACTTTCTTTTCAACTCGTTTCTACTGTGTCTTTGTGTAACACCCATGAAAGTTTAATGCTAATAACACCAATGAATCAATGGCGATCCATTAATTTTTTATACCGTTTCCTTTGACTCCTTCTTTTCTACCCTATAATATACTTTGTCCCTTTACAAGTTGCTCATTTTTGTCAACTAGGAAACAGCTTTCCTTTTTCCTTTAAATGAAGCTTTTGCATATAGCTGCCTGCATTTCAGATGAAAATTATTCAGAGCAAACATCAACAACGGTACGCGAATACTACTTCAAAGACTACGATATCTTGTTCCACTACACTTTGGCTACTACACACAGTTTGACTATATTTGCTAATAATGAACTACGTATGTACAAAATGGAGCTGTTTCAAGGAAGAGAAGGACAGACTAGAAAACAAAAATGAGACCCTTGATCCGAGACAACCTCCAAGTATTATTATTATTACGTCAGCAGTACATATTCTGGTTACCTTATTGTATTTATTAAATATTATGGCTTACAGCTAACTAGTATATTATGCCTTCATGTCCGGATGCAATTTTATTTTATCCTCTAGTAATATTTATTATTACTTCCATATTATTGCTTTCATGAGGAGATAGTCAGAGCTATAGTAAAGTTTCGTGTAATTTTATCAAAGAGTAGCATCCTCTGCCTATGACGAGGATTATCCGTCTCAAGAATGGAATACTATCGAGACAAAAGGTAGATATTTCGGATTGTATATCGTTCGGTAGGTAGTTATTTGTGAATCACGATAATCCTTACTTAATATGAACTTGGATTTCACACTACGTTAACTCATTATATGCATTCTTCTACGACAAGGATCTACACCATAATTACTCTCTCTTTAAGTCGCATCCCTGCTTGCCCGATGATACAAATTCTACACACACTCTAAATGACTCATATAATGAGGAATATTGTACAACTGGCCTATAAGGAAGTATATATACTTGCAGTATTTAAAAACTCATCAAACCGGTGACTTATTACTCCACAACCCACTTCAGTAGTTAATATTCGACAGTCTACAGAAGCCCATTTTAATCTCCACGCTCTGTGTAACAATCTTCTGTTATTTTTGTACTGCGGTCGATTAACCACAACACAAGGATTCTATTTGCAATTTAGAGAATGCGATTGAATCAACAACATACGTACACACGACATGTCCAAGTTGTTTACGGAAGGAGGTTTTTTAGGACTATGACGGGAAAATAGAGTCCTGTTTGAGATTACTGCTGAGGAGATTTCAAACGGTATATTGATTCTCTGGTGGACTCTCAATTCAGTGTAAAAATACAGAGTGTAAGCAAAGTGTTCTGGTTTCTCTGCATTTACCACATCACAACGGGACTCAATCGATTTTCCCCAGAACTTTCACTCCATACCTAGCCAAACTCATAGTAGAAAGTGGAAACCTCTCACTCCTAGTAGTGGCGTCACAAACCAAAAGCTTCCCATCATCATCATCATTCCAATATGTTTACCCGAACGAAGATACTTTGCTACGGAAGAAAGGATTGAAAGTCTAGTGTCCTATGCTCAGGAACAGTCGTCCAAGAACAACTCGGTGTACTTGTGATATTAATGGATATAATATTAAAATACGAGTAGAGACTATGCCTCTGAGCCTATTTTCTGATTGCAACGCAAATAGGGTTTCGTTAATGTGCCATCAACATGACCAAAATGTAGGAGACAGTGAGAGAGTCGAGTTGCAAGCTCTTTCCCCATTTACTCGACACAATAGAATTTCATACAAATGATGTGATGAGATTCATTGCTTTTCCTATCTATAAGCTAAAGTTACACTGAAATTACTTCCCTAAAAGAGAAATAAAATATGTTGGGATGAAACGGAAAGCAGAACGATGTCTCTTTCACTTCCAGTCGAGTAATAAATTCATTTTGTTGAAGAAGCAATAACAGTTGTATACAGATCTCTCGCTCTCTCCCTCCTCACCCTTTCCTTCAAGCATTCTTCATGTGTAATAAATTCAATTCAATCGCACCTACTTAAATTGTGAGCCTTTCAAGGAATATCGAGTATATATTGACACAATCTGAATGTACAAAATATTGTGAACGGTTTCCACACATTCAAATTGATTTCACGCGTACAAGAGTATTTCACATTTTTCAATCCTGTTCACAAAAGCGTGGAGAGCTTATAATATACCTGTAGACTGTGAAACTTATGAGAATGAAAGGGTTGGAAAACCAACAAGAAAAATGTATGTATTATTGACAAGTAATAGAATTTTATACACCAACAATTTTGAACAAAGTCGTGTGGCCATCCAATAATAATTACCACACCTACAAGTTTGAATAGTTAAAGATGTCTTGTACTCGTGTGTGTGTGTAATGGACTGGTCATCACCTCACACAGCGAATTTCAATAATGTATTATGTGTGCACTGTGCACTTACTTCAAAATTAATAGTAATATTATGCATGACGTACAAATTGCTAGCTACTTATTAGTCCCGTTGTTTGACTTGGTTGCTCATTAAATATTAACAAACTGCTTGATGCCCACGATGAATGAATAATCTAGCAATGCTCTTATAATAAACAATGTTGATTTTTACGGACAATAAAAGTCTCTAGGACCCGTCAATATTTATATAATATGATCTAGGATGATGATTTGTCTCGTGACGGGTATGACTTTTTGAAATAAGTGTGTGTGGATGAGAATGAAAGTTTGGGTACTTATTTAAAGTACTAGATAAACAATAGGAGTTCATTTTTTGGTATTGGGCTGCATGATTGTTATAAATTGAAATTAGAAATTACTAGATGTACTTTACTAGACTCTCATCATTCCTACTTTGCAGTATGTGCTTAAAAATTTTACTGGAATTAAGAATATACCATTTATATGGTTCGACTTGTTTACTTGTTGTGTTGGCGGAGGCACCCGTAGATTTCTACGCTTAGCTTTCTAACAGTAGGAGTTGCACGTAGTAGTAGTAGTTGATTATTAAGTGGTATTTTCTTATGCATGAATGGCATATTTTATGACTTATGGATAATTATTCAATATAACGTGTGTTTCAAATCACATTGAAGAACTACTTTCACGTCACAAAATGTATAGGGTTATCAAGGAGGGCAGCAGGGCAGGAGAGTGTGTCGTATGGTTTTATTGACTTAATTCGTAATTATTAAATCCTCCTGTGAAAAAGGACGAGATACCTTACACAACTTTCTAAATATGTAAATGCTTAGTACAATTGTTATATTACGGCTGCAAGTGTCTGCATAATATGATTATTACGACCATAATCATCAAGGGAACTATATTATTTATATATTAATGTGTGAGTTCCTTCTCAATCTGATTAAATATACACTGTGGACATTAAACTCGACTCACCAGGTTACATAGGATGACAAATGAAATAAAAAACTGAAAGTGTATAAATATAAATAAAAATGACAAATGCACAGTTTCCTACGAGTCTATACTGTAACACACACCCGGTTGGCTGTGTAAATGTATTTTTAAACAACCGTCGTTTCAGTGTGTAGTTGTGTAACTAATCAATCGAGATCTGTGTTATTCGTTTCATATTCGTACTTTTCAACAATGTAGGTACATCACTACGGCAGTCAAAATTTCCTTCTGAGGAAGATCATCACGTACCACTTTTTACCGAGTTGCAGTTTTGAAAATTACAACCCAACTACAATGTAGAACCTACTTTTGATTGCTGTTCAGTTAAAAATCTTGGTGATTGCTTTATTTCATAACGCACCCTTTAAATATTTTCGTTCCTTTGGCCTGTACCACTACACACCCAAAGAAGAGCCTACCACCACCACCACGCATGAGAAAACTTCTACATATTTTGGGCTAAAATATCACATTTTGAATCCCGTAAATTTCCTCTTCGTCTCAATCCCATAGTGCATATTATAGTAATGTGTTGTGTCTCAGCTAATAGTATCTTCTCCTTTCTCTCTTCTCATCCTACAAATGGAAAACTGCAACTGATGACTTAACAACCTACCCGTGTTTTTTGTGAGTGTCTTACAACCCATCCCATATATAACGGTATATGATAGTCCAATCTGAATTACATTTATTCATTCCTTAGGTATAATATCCTTACACAGTCATTACATCTGCATTATACTTCTTGAATTTCACCCAAAGCTACTTGCCTGATGTAAGAAGTAGTATGAAATTGATTATTAAGAATTGAAAATTCTTTATGGGAATGGACGGTCTGTCTGTGTATTGTGTGTGTGTCTGTGTGTGTTAGCA
>JAQGAB010002878.1:0-10844 GCA_034696565.1 Isotomurus graminis
GTCTTCAACCCTATTCACCGAAATACTCCTTGGATTACTCAGGCATGGAGGTCAGAGGTCAAAGTCAGAAAGCAGGCATACCGCGGAGGTCGGAGAGACAGGCGTTCCTTCCCCACTCGGCTGCCGTGTCCTCAGTTATTCCAGCGTCAGTTAATGTGGAACATTTGCTCAATTCCAACTCCTCCAACGACACGAACTCCTTAAGCAGCCACTGCGTCAGCTGATCGTCCACAACGTCCTCCCATCCCGCCAGACGCAACTTCCTTAAGCAACGAAATCCCCGGAGCAGCTCCGTCTTGAACTCCAAAGCGGCCTCCACTCCATCCGCTCTCCAGAATTTGTAAAATTTAGCCACAGCGCCTTCCAGGCTTAAGCTCGTCAGCTGATTCTTCGGGAGGAGCGTCAAGAGTCTCGAACCAACCCCCTCCGGTCCGCTTCTGTTCCTGTAGTCATCTCGGGCATATCGGAACTCCTTAAGACAAGTCATTTCCGCCAAGAAGCTCCAGTCAACCGTCTCTGGGAATTCGTGGGCTGTCAAGTCCAATTTCTTCAGTTTCCCACTCCGCCCGTGAATTGAAGCCACCAGACGTTCATCAAGCGAAAAGCACCATAAGGTTATCTGAAATTCCGCGGCTTTGTATCCCTTGAGAAGTGTCTTTGTAGGTTTGGCGCGGCAGATGACCTTCAGAGGCTGAGCGTGGCTAAATGGGGGGGGGAGGAAATGACAGCGCTGGGGGTGGAGCTTAATTCAAAGTAACCAATGAGAGTGATTGGGTCATTTACTGCGACGAAGAAGAACGCTGGACGGATTCAGACTGACTCTAGCGACACCAGCGGACCAAACCCAACCAGAACGTCTTGAAGGAAGAACGTCGCGTCAGGAAGACTTCCAGGTGACGTTCCATGGAGATCCCACCGCTTGGAACTGTTTTGATGGCTGGGAGAGTCGGTCCTGACCAATCTGCTTCCATTCCCAATGACCTCAGGACCCGCAGACTTACATTCCACAGATGACTGAAGGTCTTGCTGGGCATCTCGTTGGACGGAACGGTCGCCACTTGGTTCCGCGTGTTCTTCAGGATCCAGACGTTGTCGTTGGTGAACTGGGAGAAGTCACAGGAGGTCACGGAGGAATGTTTCCGTCTGAGGGCCTTCAGGATGTCCAGGAGGAGTGGCCCACAGATTGGACATCTCCAGGTTCTTCTTGTGGCTCTGCTTTGAGTTTGCGTCGCCCTGGAAGATGTCATTCATGCCAGACGTTCTCTGGAGTCGCTGACCATTCGTCTTGCAGTCCATCCACTCCTCCCCTTCCAGCGCTATCCAGAAGGAGTGGAACACTCCGCGGAGGAACAGAGGGGGGTTTTGTAGCAGAGGGAATGGAGTTTCCAGTTAGTTTTTTCCCTCCCTGGACATCTCCATCTCCACAAGCTAATTAAGGACGAATAAATATGATACGGGGTGAGTGTAACTTGTGTAGGGGTGGGGAGTGGGGCGGGTCTGAGGAAAAGGAATACCCGCCTCCCTGTATGTAATCGGAATAAACTGAATGTTCGCCACGTGTGGGTATTAAGTGCGAGTCACCTACACGACCCCTCGACACTTAAGCGTCCTTGGGGCAACAAATTCGGAGGGACGGAAGATTAAGTCTTCCAAAGAAACGGTTCGAGTGTTCGAGGGCGAGTGATTAAGTGTCCGTGGGTGTCTTTTGATTAACTCCCTCACTCGACCTTCACTTATCACTTAAGCAGAGGGTTCCTCCATCACGTGACAATGATACTTAATTTATTCAAGGTCGCGGAGGTCCTCCAGCTGCCGTGGCAAAGGGACGAGAAGGACCCTGCGGAGTCTCAACCTGCCCCACACAACTTATTCTGCGTTCCCACAGGTAAACGTTTAAGCACTCCTCCCCTTTCCAGCCCCACCCACTCCACATCAACTCCTTCCTGGAGGGGGGCACTTAATCACCACCCCTCCCTTAACAAAATGAACGGGACAAATATGAATGACGTGGAGTTGGGATTACAAACGCCTTTTATTCACAAGGATTTTTGGAAATGAAATAAAAAGGTCAAAAGGTCACTCGTCCTACTTCACGACAACCCCACTCGCGGATTCTTCTTGATCACCTTCGCCTTTAGCTTCCCCAAGTCGCCGTCGTAGTCCAGACTTAATCTCTCCAGCCGCGGATTCTGCTCCACCAACTCCAGCGCCACCCAATCCGCAACCTTAAACATTCCAGTCTTTCAAACGTTACCCGCCTTAAACGTTAACGTTCCTCAGACTTACCGAGCAATTTGGCTTGGAGTACTCGAGGCTCTTGAGGAACGGAAGCTTCACACTGGAAACAAGTCCTTCGGGCGTCACTCCAACACAATTCCAGATCTTCAACGTCTTCAACCCTACACAGAAATACTCCGTTGATTTCTCAGGCACGAAGGTCAGAGGTCAGAAAGAAGGCTTACCACGGAGGTCAGAGATACAGGCATTCCTTCCCCACTCGGCTGCCGTGTCCCCAGACAGTCCAGCGTCAGTCAAACCGTCGCAAGAACTCAACTCCAACTCCTCCAGTGACACGAACTCCTTAAGGAGCAGCTGCATCAGCTGATCGTCCACTGCGTCCTCCCATCCCACCAGACGCAACCGCCTTAAGCAACGGAATCCCCGGAGCAGCTCCGTCTTGAACTCCAAAGCCGCCTCCAATCCATCCGCTTTCCAGAATTTGTCCTCAGGGCCTTCCAGGCTTAAGCTCGTCAGCTGATTCTTCGGGAGGAGCGTCAAGAGTCTCGAACCGACCCCCTCCGGTCCCATTCCCCACCGAAATTCAAATCGGAACTCCTTAAGACAAGTCATTTCCGCCAAGAAGCTCCAGTCAACCGTCTCTGGGAATTCGAATGCTGTCAAGTCCAATTTCTTCAGTTTCCCACTCCTTGCGCCGATTGAAGCCACCAGACTTTCATCAAGCGGATTGCACTGCAACGTCAACTCCTCCAGTGACTTTTGGTTGTTCAGGAATTGCACCAGAATGTTCTCCTGAATCGGCTGAATCTCCTCCGCACAATAATCCGTTGTCAGAGTCTTCAACGTTGGAAGCTCTAACGTCTGGAGCTCTTGGACATTCCAGAATTCCCTGTTGAGACTTAATTGTTCCAGCGTCGCTCTGTTGTTCCTCAGGAGTCCAAGGACACAACTGTCCACGCAGTTCTTCTTTTTATTTGGATTCAGATTGAGATTTAAAGATTTGAGACGGTTCGGGAGTTCCATCAAAAGCCGAATGTTCCTCATGAAATTTTCTTTATCCGCGCGGTTAGCGTACTTAAACTCTGCGAGATACTCCAGGTTAACTCTCCTCGGCAACGTCACCAAATCCAAGTGATCCAAATTCCTCAACGTTTCTTGGACCGCGGGGGACGACAGAACGGCTTGGAGGTTTGCGAAGAACAGGCGAATGTCCATTTTTAAGTGACCCAAGTTCGGAGTGCAATTGAGGACGGCGGTCAAAAGACTCGCGGCTGTCGGATTCTTCTCCGCCAACGTCTCCCACGTCCGCGCTTCAAGGCATACAAACTCACTAGACTTCAGGAAGCGCGGCAAGTCTTCCAGAATGTCCGCAGGATCCGTCAGGTCCACTTTTACGCCGCGCCACTCAAACTCCGTCTTCCTTATCATTGACTTCACCTCAAGATTCTTCATGCTTATCACCAACACTGCCGTTTGTTTGAAGCGCTTTGTCCCGCGAATCGCTTGGAGAAGAGGTCGACTTACTTCTGAGGCTGCTTTCATGTCGGCGAGGCTTAAGTACGACGCGATCTTCTTGCAGACCTGCAAACCATACGCGACGTCAACAAACCACAAGACAAACTTTCTCCAGTAAAAATTACGTACGAGTTGATTGACAAGAATATCCTGGAGAGTCTTTTCCAGCCCTTCCTGCTCCTCCGACATCCTCACACACTGCAGCTCCTCCTTGTTGTCATCATTCGCCATCTCTCGCTTCACTTTTGACCTTTCCTGACCTGTGAATTTTAAATTCTAATCCTGAAAACAAATGACACACGGACAGACACTTCCAACTCTGAGCCGCCCTTTATTGTTGTTGGAGATTTGAATGTCCCAGGTTCCCGCCAAATTCCTCCGTCTCAAAATTCCCAGCTCGTTCCTCAAGCGTGCGGTTAATACAGCGCGACATGTACAGGGTGGACCAGATTAGACACTTCTCCTCTTGTGTCGCATAGCTAAATGAGTAAACTGTTTGGCGTGTGGTTCCTATTGTAGCTATTCAAATAACTTCCTAGTTTAAACACACACACGACACATTAAGTCAAAAGCTTTTCATCTATTTAACCAAACGACTAAAAGCGGAGAACAACAAATGAGAGAAAAGCATTACTGCTTCAGCTGATCGTCCACCGCGTCCCGACTTCTCAGCAGACTCAACCGCCTTAAGCGACGGAGTCCCTCCAGCAGCTCCGTCTTCAACCAAAACTCCACCAAACCCAAATGGGCTGTCGAAGATTCGTTCCAGACTTCGTTCTCCAGCTGATTCTTCGGGAGGAAAGCCAACAGTTTCAGTCTGTTTAAGTGTGGGTCACCTACTACACGCCCCTCCACACTTAAGCGTCCTTGGGGCAACACGGAGATTAAGTCATGCAAAGAAAAGGTTCGAGTGGGCGAGATGGAATGTCTCGTTTAACTTGGAGAGGAATGTGGCGAGTGATTAAGGAAAGCGTCTTTTGATTAACACTCCCGTGCAGCTTGATTTGTTGACGTAGTCTCAGTGTTTCCACGTGGTTGGAGGCATCTTTTGGGGGGACGGGAGGTCGTGGGGGGAATGTCTCCAATAACGTTCCATTTCACTGAAGTTAATTATGTCGAGAATCCAAGAAACGAGGGGAATGAGGCAAGTTGAGACATCTACCGTTTGGGCCTTCAGTGTCCTTCTGGTCCCTTCCAGATTGGCAGGTGGACCTTCACGTGATTCCTCAACTCTCTCCGCACAGCGATCTACGGCAAAGCGATGCCAAATGTGGGCGCGGCTTCAAACAACGCGGCCGAGTGTCTATGCTTGGGAGTAGTGCAGAGAGACCGTGAAAGAGACTGTAAAATGACAACCGGTTAATTGGGAGCAGCTCCTCCCCTTCTGATCAAAAGGGTCGAAGGTCACACCTCCCATTATTCTTCGTATACAAGTCTTCTCCCGATGCATAAACGACGCTGTGAATGGGGAAACCGGAATGCCTTGAAGCTGTCAGTGTCCTTCCGGTCAGTTCCTCAGGGGCGGGTGGACCTTCGCGTTCTCCTCAATCCTCTCCGTTCACGTCGCTTCACGAAGGAGTGGCGCTAAAGTGGACGAGCGTTGGAAATGCACGCGCGGCTAATCAGGTGGAATGCCGAATGCCTCGTTGGCAAGTTTTAGGAATGCTGAGACGGGTGCTGCAGATTTAAACGGCGGACGTGATGAGCTTCTGTTAGGCAGGGATCTCCACATGACCTCATACATTTTCGTCGTGCTACCCCTCCTCCCCTCTCACCAAAGGAGGTCAAAGGTCATCACTCCTCGTCTTCTCATCCTGCCAGCACTTCCACAATTGGGGAGTTGTTTGGTCGTCCACATTCTCGTCACACAACTTCGGAAATCCCAGTTCAACTTCCTTCTGCAAAGACCTGGAATGGATGTCAAGGTCAGCGGAGAGATTTAATCAACGTCGCTGGACAACAAATGACTCTCTCAGGACTTAGTAACATCTCAACAACAAAACGACACATTAAGTCACACGCTTTAATAAACGACGCTCAACTACGAGGCTTAAATGAATAATCAATTCGGCAATCTAGCGCGGCAGCAGAAAAGGTCACTCGTCGTCGTCCTCCTCTTCCTCCGCCTTCGACAACTCCACTCGCGGTTTCTTCTTCTTTAACTTCGCCTTCAACTTCTCCAAGTCGTCGAAGTCGCCGTCGTAGTCCAGAGTTAATCGCTCCAGCCGCGGATTCCATTCCACCAACTCCAGCACCACCGACTCCTCAATCTACAAAAACAATCCAGACGTTATCTTAAACGTCCCCAACGCTTATCTCCCTCCAGTCTCACTTGTCCTGGTGGATTGGTGTACTCGAGACTCCTGAGGGAACGGACATATCTACACGACGTCAGAACTCCGTTGGTGGTCACTCCACCACACCTCACGATCTTCAACGTCTTCAAACCTGCAAAATGTAAAGGTCATCGAATAAAAACAAAGTTTAAAAGTCCCAGAAGCTATACAGACTTACGGCGCAGGTCAGCGAACGAAGCGTGCCTTCCCCAATCGGCAGTTGTTCTCCCAGTTATTCCCGCGTCAGTTAAGGCGGAACACTTGCTTAACTCCAACTCATCCAGCAATGAGAACTCCTTAAGGATCCATTGCATCAGCTGATCGTCCAGCGCGTCCTCACTTCCCAGGAAACTCAACCGCCTTAAGCAACGGAATCCCTCCAGCAGCAGCGTTTGGTAACGGAACTCGTCGTCATCCCGTACGCCAAGTCTCGAGAATCCAAGTGAGCCCCACATGTCGCTGAGTTCTTCGAGACTTAAGCACTCCAGCTGATCCTTCGGAAGGAATGCCAGAAGGCTGTCCCCCATTTGGAATCCTCCACACACCTTCAGCCGAAAGTCTTTAAGTCGATTCATTGAGCCCAAGAAGCTCCAGTCAAACCCCTGCAAACTTCGACACGTCAAGTGGAGTTTCTTGAGTCGAACGGAACATTCCTTAATCCCCGTGTACACATTGCCTCCGGGCCTCACCCACCACGTCACCGTCAACTCCTCCAATGACCTTTGGTTCTTCAAAAACTCTCCAAGCGTGTCCCCCTCGGACAAGTTTTGGACAGTCGCACTCAAAGCCTTCAATGCTGGAAACGTTAACGTCTGCAATTCTTTGATCTGCCAGACAGTCCAAGTCCAACGGAGTCTCAGCTCTTCCAACGTCGCTCTGTTGACCCTCAGGAGTCGAAGAACCGAACGGTTGAAGCTGTCGACGCTTCTCGTGTCATTTGGAGTCAACTGGATCAGTTTGAAACACTTGAGACGGTTCGGAAGTCCAGTCAACAAGCCAAAGTTCCTCCAGAACGTGTCCTCGTCTTCGGAGTGAAAGGAGAGCGGCGGATATTCCCAGTGTCGGTTGAACTTTGTCCTTCTCCCCAAATCCAAGCGACTCAGGTTCCTCAACGTTACTTGGACCGCTGGGGACGACAAAACCTCTCCGACGTTCGAGGACAGAAAGCGATGGTCGACTTTTAGCTGAGAAAAGTTGGGAGTGGAGTGGAGAACGGCGGTCAAAAGATTCACAGCCGTCGCGTCCTTCACCGCGCGATCTTCAATCATCCACGGCCGCCCTTCAAGCGATACAAATTCTGCTGACTTGAGGACACGCGGCAGGTCTTCTAGAATGTCCGTAGGGTCCGTCACGTCGACTTTCACACCGCGCCACGCATAATCCGTCTTCCTTACAATTGACTTGATGTCTTCAAGGTTCCTGTCGGTGATCGCCAACACGGCCTTTTGAGTGAAGCGTCTTGTTCCCCTGATCGCTTGGAGAAACGGTCGACTCACTTCTGACGCTGCTTTCATGTCCGGTAAACTTAAGTACGACGCGATGTTCTCGCAGACCTGAAAATCATACGCGACGTTATCAAACAACACGTCAAACTTTGTCCAGTAAAGCAACTTACGAGTTGATTGGAAAGAACTTGTTGGAGAGAGTTTTCCAGCCGTCGCTGCTGCTCGTCCATTTCGTCGTCGTCGTCTTTCGACATCAGCCGCGCCACCTTCGCACTCAGTCGAGTCAGGATGGAGGTCAGTCGACCTTCCATGACCTCCCAACTTTAAATTTCCTCAGTGACACACGGACAGAGAAAAGCCAGACAACACAACTCACTCAACGTTTGCCTTTGTTGTTGTTGGAAGGAGGAGATTCAAATGAGCCGAGACTCCCGCCACTCCCTCCGTCGCAGAGTTCAGTTCCTCTCTTCGTTCCTTGACACTCCAAGCCAAGGGAATGTGCATACGAATATACGAATGTGTGCTGCTTCATCTGATTGGTCTACTTGACTTAATCCGGAGTGCTTCCACTGGGGAAATCTGTTGGGGTGACGGGAGGTCGCGGGGAGGATGGAATGTTTGCTCCAAGAAGCTTTCATTTCACTTTACTGGCGACAATACTCAGAACATAGTGGAGGCAGGTTGAGACATTCATCCTTTGGGCCTTCAGTGTCCTTTTAGTCCCTTCCACAAGGGCAACTGAGCCCTCACGTTGTCCTCATCCTCTCAGCTAACATCGCTTCATGAAGCCTTAATCAGGTCGAATGCCTCGTTGACAAGTTTTGCGAATGCTGCGACACTGCGGGCTTAAAGGGCCGAAGTGAGGTTCGGTCTCTCCACATGACCTCTTCCCCTCTCACCAAACGAGATCAAAGGTCACCACTCTGCGTCTTCTCATCTTGCCAGCACTTCCATAACTGGGGGAGCGGTTTATTGGTGTCCAAAGGGACCTCACGCAGCAATGGAGATGCCAGTCGACTCGTTAACTCCATCCAGGGTCTCCAAATGAGTTGTACCCGTTCTTCAATTCACCTTCAGCGACAACGACGGGCTACTTGGCGCACGCAGTGGTGAATAATATTCTGCAGGGGGACATGAGGCTTATCGCGGGAGTTGAAGAGTTCTGAAGGGATGCAATATGCGTCATTTCGTAGACAAATAGGTCGACATTTCGACACAGTCGCGCGTTGTGTGAATCTACGCTAGTCGAAGAGATACAATATTAAACCGTCTTTGCCTTACATTGTGTTTCCTGTGTTTGTTGATTTATTGAGCGACGAGGGTTATCTGGAGGTCACGTGTGGGGTTATCTGAATACCCGGAGGTCATTCAAGGGTCGTTCAGATTATTTAGGTTATTGAGAGTCCTGAGAACACGGGGAATGGGGCAACCGGAAACATTCTCCCTTCCCTTGAAGCTGTCGGTGTCCTTCTGGTCCCTTCCTCCGCTCCGTCGCAGAATTTAGTTCCCCGTCTCATTCCGTAACACTCCAAGCGAAGGAAATGTGTGCTTGGTCTCCCTGACTTAACCTGGAACCCTGGAGTGTTTCCACTGGAGGAATCTGTCGGGGGGACGGGAGGTGTTGGGGAGGATGGAATGTTGTCTCAAACACGCTTTCATTTACTGGAGACGGAGAGAATCCTAAGAACATGGGCAAGTTGACACATTCGCCCTATCGGCCTTCAGGGTCCCTTTCGTCCCTGCCTGATTGGCAGATGGACCTTCAAGTGATTCCTCAGTCCACAGCGATTTGCGAAGAAGCGGTGCCAAATGTGGGCGTGGCTTTAAACAACGCGGCTGAAGTAGGACAAGTGTCTATTGGGAATGCAGAGAGACGCTGAAAGAACTGTAAAAGGACAACCAGTTAATGGGGCGCAGGTTTCGCTACTTGACCTCCTCCTCACTCACCAAAGGAGGTCAAAGGTCACTCATCCCATCACTGCTTTCATCCTTCTTCGTATTCAAGTCTTCTCTCGATGTACAAACGACGCTGTGAATGGGGCATGGTGAAACATCCTCCTTTGGGAAGGCTTGGATGAGTGGAGGGGAGGAGTTCATGGACTTAATTGGCTGGCGTAGCATCCGCTAGTCCTCAGCTTAATCTGTCAGTTGCTCTTTGGGTTGGCGAGATTCATTAAGGAAGGGTAGGTGGACAGAGTCACGAGGGTCGCTTTAAGCAACCAAGCGTTTTTGAGAAAGGCAGGCTAGCTGAGCAGGTGGATGCGCTGGAGGCGGACCTTTCCGCAGTCGACGTCACCGGGTATTTCAGGGCACTTGACTCAGCATGGAGTTCATTAACCTCCAACGCTCCCCCCGGCTCCCTTAATGTCACGTGGAGATCAAGAAACGCATTGGAATCTCCGCAGCGCGTCCATCCAAAATTTGGAATAAGAAACATGGAACAGAGTGGATTGGGACTCCCGTTTTATTGAACCTCCACACGAGTGAACAAAGGAAGTGATTAAGTGTTCGCTCCTCCAGACCCACAAACCTCGCGTAACTCGAGAAACAAGGTCACCAGGGCGCCTCCAACTTCACTCGACGATTCTTCTTCCGAATCTTCCCCTCCAGCTTCCCCAACAAGTCTCCCTGGAAGTCCAGCCTTAATCGCTCCAGCCTCGGATTCTGTCTCACCAACTCCAGCGCCACCCACTCCGCAACCTTAAACATTCCAGTCTGTCAAACGTTGCCCGCCTCAAACGTTAACCTTCCTCAGACTTACCGAGTGATTTCGATTGTAGTACTTGAGGCTTTTGAGGAACGGAAGCTTCACACTGGAAACAAGTCCTTCGGGGGTCACTCCAACACAATTCCAGATCTTCAACGTCTTCAACCCTGTTCACCGAAATACTTCTTGGATTACTCAGGCATGGAGGTCAGAGGTCAAAGTCAGAAAGCAGGCATACCGCGGAGGTCGGAGAGACAGGCGTTCCTTCCCCACTCGGCTGCCGTGTCCTCAGTTATTCCAGCGTCAGTTAATGTGGAACATTTGCTCAATTCCAACTCCTCCAACGACACGAACTCCTTAAGCAGCCACTGCGTCAGCTGATCGTCCACAACGTCCTCCCATCCCGCCAGACGCAACTTCCTTAAGCAACGAAATCCCCGGAGCAGCTCCGTCTTGAACTCCAAAGCGGCCTCCACTCCATCCGCTCTCCAGAATTTGTAAAATTTAGCCACAGCGCCTTCCAGCCTTAAGCTCGTCAGCTGATTCTTCGGGAGGAGCGTCAAGAGTCGCGCACCAACCCCCTCCGGTCTGTTACTGATCCAT
>JAQGAB010002879.1:0-10838 GCA_034696565.1 Isotomurus graminis
GGTCACTCTTATTCCTGAGCACTTCTACATGTGTACTGGAGCTCCTCTACCTGCAGATATAGAAAAAATCGTGACTTGGATGCTGACGGTTGATTTAACAACTGCTTTTAGGGAAATTCACGGCATAAAAACCAGGAAGGGGATAGCTTTAGCCGACATAATGTCAGAAGTTCACATGTACCTAGAGAAAATAGACTTTCCACCTACAGTCCGAATCTACTTACTGAAAGAGATGGCCGAAATCGAATACAGGCTGGCTATCGGAACAAGTGAGAAGTTACAGTTGGCAGCACTTATTGGATTATTTTATAATGCTCGAATTATGGTTGAGAAATATGCCGCTGAGTAAGAAGATAAATGACGGTGAAAATGATCACTTGGTATACTTCTGTCAGTCCGTGTTTTATTCTTTGTGTTTAATTCAGAAGTAATAAAGTACTTTAACTAAAACTACTGGTCGATTAGTAAGTGCCTGATCATTTATTGTCGATTTGACATACGAGTTCATTATGCTATACTGACAACGCTTCAGTTGTGCACACGAAAAAATCCATCAGTTACAGTCCAATAGGTCACCTATTATACTCTAATAAGTAATTTTAAGTACTTTGTTCTATAGCGTAGTAATGATTAGCTATACATTATGTAACTAAAATGGTTCGTGTGTTGAAGATTGGTTCCATGTCGTCGTAGGTTGAAGCTATGTACAGGTTTTTGAATGCAGACCAACAATATTATAAGGCTGATATTAGGTAGAAAGTATTGAAGTGCTGGAACAAACGCCAAATCACGTATTCTTTATGATACACAAGGATATGATAATCTTGCCGTCAGACTGGTTGCAAGAACTGATATAAGGTCAAATATAATTCAGGTGGACTGAACTCGTAAAAGGGCCTTCTTTACTCGACAATATCCCCATCCCCAAAAGCATTTTCATGCCGAATTGTGCTCTAATGTTGCCAGCTATTAAGTACCTTTAGTCAGGTATGCTTGGATGTCAGTAGTTCTGTTTTCATGAGATTCCTACGTTCCTCTTTGCAACTACCATAAGTAATCGAAATCTGTACTTGACTCATTACATGACTTACTAATCGTTCACAGATATATATATTCGCAGACTTTCAAAATATTTTTGCTACACATTCCCCTTAAAATTAACATCAAAATTATTTCTTATGCGTTTCAATAGAATAGTACATAATTAATACGTTACGTTGCTTCTTTGAAAATATGTTTGACAAAACAAGAAATTAACTATATTATAGTATGAATGAGGTCAAGCTGACATTACAGTCTCAACACCTATATCTAGAATCTAGATGTAATAAACATCTACAGACACAAGATCCTCTAGTCAGTCTTTTCATTATATTCAGAACTTAAGAACTACCACAGATCACAATAATTAACTCAAGACCGTAATCCAAATTATCCGTTACAATATTAATGAATCTTCTCTCCTTATGCAACATAGAATTGGCATTTCCATTAAAATTTGTACACATTATAACGAATCTGCGTAGAACAGCATTCGTGAGCTTTTCTTAATCTTGCATAGTGTTTGGTAAGTGTTCAGATAATTTTAATGCAAATTAACAGACAATCTGTGACATAACATACAGTCAGTGAGAGAGATTTTTTAGTTTTGGTACAAAATTATTACAAAACTCATTCCCAGATAAATAACCTTACATAGACTAAAGAGAGTAATGATAACCTTAGAACACACAAGAGGATGACTAGTCCATGACAAACTACCGATTGGAAGTAGAAATTATACTGTTATTGTATAATTCCGGAGAAAATCGGTTTGTCTATCCATTATGACAAACCTTGTACAGTGGTCGTTGATTGAATGTGGGTAAACGAACATACTTATTATACCATCAATCATTTTAACAAAAGGTAAAAATATTTAGCACAGCTGAATAAGCAGAAAAGTAAAAGAGTTCGAAAGAAACTGTTTAGGCTACATTGTAGTACAGTATGGGACTGCCTCTGCTGGGAACACAAAACATGTTAGACAAAGATATTTAAGTCCCTATGATTTCAAGTTAAACTAAGCTTGCTACTCAAGTAGTTTAGAATGGGAGTATTTTTACCCTTGAGGTTTACCGCTGTCCTGCTTTGACACAAGACACTTCTTTTGTAACAATATCTTTATCAATTTAACGTAGAGCTGAAATAATATCTTCTGAGCTGCGATTAATTTTCGAGTTCTTAGAAATCGCATGGATAACAGTTGAAGATATTGGATTGGATGTTCCAGTTTCTATACCACGTCGGAAAAGTTGCATGGATTCTTCTGGGTTGGGAATAGAGCTTGATTCTGATTCGGTAAGCGAATACGCTAAAGGCAAATTACTGTTTCCTGCAATAGGATTTACTTCTAATGAGGATGAGCTGCAAGAACTCAGCGATGGTTTTGTGCCGGCAGCTCGTTCCAAATAAGCCGATGGTGCCCAACCTTCTGCTGTGGCTGAAATGTGTCCTATTGGATAAAATGAAGTATCATTAATGCATGTGGCTGGAGAAAGATTATTAATAGTTAGATTATACCTGAAGCTGATTGTGTAATTCTTACAAACCACCAACCTCCACATCCAATTTTGACTAGACTGACTATATCGCTTTCTTTTAATGTGACTTCAGCAGGACCAGATGCTGAATAATCCGCAAGTACAACATATTTTTCTCCAGTTTCAACGCTTTCGCCTACTCCGTAAATCCCACTGGAACTCGTAGTTGATTGATCACCGACAAAGGATAAGGGTCTTGAAGATGGTTGCGGTAAAGCGTAAGAATCATCGTCTTCGTCACTGTTTGACACTTCAGAACTCCAAAATTCATCTTCAATAGTTTCGCAGTCATTTGATCGGCTTTTTGGCCTTCTAGGCTCAGGGTTATCCCAAGATGAAACTTGTCGCAAGGCACTGCAGGAAAATTATGCATATTAGTAAAAACAGTAAAAATTCACCCAATTAAATAAAAGTGCATTACCGATGTCCCAGATTAGATGCTCGCCATCCATTCAGCGTAATTCCTTTTGTACTAGTCAATTTTTGTCTCCTGGTCATGGCAGCTGTAATTTGTTTTTTGGAAGATGAAATATTCATAATTGACGATAAGCTACTTGCTCCAACCCCGCAAGCCCCGATAGTCTGGGCCTTAGTAGCTCTCAGAGATTCCAGTTGTTCTAGGAGCAGTTTCTTTACCTCCCTCACCCATAACTCTTTTAGTTCGGGAGTTTCTGCTTGGAGGAGGAATACCTTTTGTCTCCCATTTATCCATATCTCAAACTTCTTGGAAGAGCCAGATCCTTTCAATGCTTCAGTTAGTCCAACTTCAGAGAGACTCAGTCTATTACGAAATTCGTAAGAACTGCTTTTGGGGATTTTTTTGCATATCAAAAGCGATCTTTGGTACAGAAACAAATGTCTCTGATGCCCTTTCAGTCGAAGACGATCTTTCTTGTTTTCAGTCCACATAAGGAATGATCCTTGAAGTAGCAAGTAGCCTTCGTCTATCAGTTTACCCTTTGAGCAATTACAACATAAAATAGTGATTATGCGGTTTTGACTTTGACATTATGGTTAACTTAAGTTCTACTTACAGGGTAACCATTGATTCCTAATTGATGCATTCCGTCATTTACGCATCTTAAAACTACCAACATACACTCAAGTGCTTCGACCAGCTCTGCATATCCTTCACATCCCTCAGAATTTTTCACAAGGTCCTGCACAGGTCAAGTAAATATTAGAACATTGAATGAATTTATTGCTGCTGAAATTATAAGTGAGACTAACCTTAAGTAAAAGATGATATTTGGTTATTCGTTGAACAGGTTTTAAAAGATAGGCCCCCAGAGGTAATTTATGGCCTAAGCGGTTTCTGCACGCTACAAACCAGGGGTGATTTTCCCCTATCTCCTTTCTTAAAACTTCAGAACCGGGCAACAGTTGACAATACTGACTATACATGCTCAGGAAATCAGAGTGCTGAAAATGTAATACACCATTATGCGAGATTAGTTCTTTATCTTAATTGACAAAATATCATACGGAACTTAAAAAATTGTAATTTTGAACCATACTCGCTGGATGAAGCATAGTCCGACCAATTCTACCGATCCTACACAATTCGAAAGATCAGGAAGGAAGAGTTTTGAGTGAAATGCATGAATTTCGTCAAGATTGCAGAAAAGTACACCGATGTTTGGCGATGGTCTTTGCAGTTTTGTCGGTGTAATGGTTGGTTGCAATTGAGTGGGAAGAAGCGACCTAACTTCAGGATTTCGAATCTGGTCTCGATATTCCTGTAGAAAACAGTATTAATATTTGCCACATCTTAAGATCATTAAGAAGCTATAGAAAATGCACATACCAAAAGAATTTCACCAATTTCCTCAACATACGATCGCTCAGTTTGTAGTAACTCGTTGAGTACATGTCCTCGTTTCACCTTCCGTAACTCCCAATCCTCTTCCTTTTTTATCATTTTTATCCCCATCATCCCACAATTATTGGTTCCATCCAAGGAAAGAGATGAGCTTCCAGATTTTAAGGGTAGTCCAAGATTATAATCCTCAAGTATATTAGCGTCAAGCTGGGAGGTTGACTTGGCTGATTTCAACTCCGAGCTACCAGGTGTGGTAAGGGTGCTGCCACTGGAAACACTCGAACCTGGTATGCTTACTAAGCTGGATCCAGAACTACGTCTGGATTTTGAGGATTTGGACATCTGCTGTACAATTAGAGATCTTCTTTTGACACACATGGTTTGTACGTCTTCGACACGCTTAAGTACCTACGATACGCAAAGCATATATAAAATCAACATTGATGTCTCAAAGTATAACTTAAATCCTGCAATGAATGACTAGGTGTTTCCCTACTTGTTTGACTAAAGGTTTTGACTGAGAGTTCGATGGTGAGTTTAGTGTAGTTTTTAGATGAAGAAGTTCTTCTCCCATAGATTTCATTCTGTCCAAGAACACATCGATAGTTGACAAGAAAGAAACTCCACATGTACTGTTATTATCAGTACAGTCTTCTCCAAGCTCGGGAACACGTGAAGTCATGAGATCCATTCCTTCGTTGCACAACTGATTCGCCTATTTTTGAAACAACATACTTTATTCAACACCCTTTAAACACTCATTTGTAAATTGTAAACAAGAAATTACCTTTTCAATGGTCGCCTGCACTTCTCTCCATTTCTTTTGCTTTTGTATTTTATCTTGAACCTTAATTTTGAATTCTTCAGCCATACTCGAAAGTTCTAGACACTTTGGCTCGACACTATCTACTGCTGATTGATTAGTTTCAACGATCGCTCTACCAACTCTTTCAAGCTGAACAGCTCGACTGATATCATCAGTTGAAGAAATTTCGAACGCTAATGTTTCTGCTATAAGAACATCAGTTGCTCCTAAGCTCTCTCCCATTTCTCCCAAGTCTTCTAATGTTTTCATGTTGACATCGAATGTTGCCTGGAATCGAATTAAAGTATAAACCCCAGATTAATATCCCAGTCAGGCGTTTCGATTGGTAAGTATAAATTAATTAACTTACTTGCATCTCCCTGAAATCTTGCTCAAACCTTCTTAACCTTAAAAATTGATCCAAACTGTTCTTTTCCTTCACCCAAAATTCTTCAAACAGTCTTGTCGTTTCTTCGATTTGGAGAATAAATCTTTCCACGGATATCACATTTATGAGCTGAACAGAACTGTTTGATCTGCTCATTGCCCGTCTATTACCCTTAACCGGAACTTTACAATTATTGTCACCACCCCCATTCCTCACACCAGACTTATCATTGTGATTGCGACCATTTCCATTTGCCGTCGAACATTCGCCACCACCATTAAAACTTGGGGAAGCTGAGAGTTGCTTGATCCTTCTCAATAAAGACTCTCCGTGCTCTCCCGCCTGACTTAAATCACTTCGTAGTCTTTGAAAATCAGAATGTTTTTCAGTAATCAACTCCTCAGTTGATGTAACATCATTTGGATACTCAAAATCTTGAAACGACTCAGTAAATCCCTTCAACTCTCTTGACAAACTTTGTAAAGCCACGTGAAAAGCTTCCACCTCAACTCGTTGTTGCACCCACTTATTCTTATCGTAGCACAGGTATCCTCCCAAGTCACTCGTTAATTGTGAAGGATCCACAAACGCCAAAATGTCAGAAAGGTTGTTGCACACAGTCAAACGGAATCGTAAATTTTCTGTACGAAACAACTTTGTCGAAACTTCTGATAAGGCCTTTTGTATGAATCCTACTGGTCTCAAGACAAACACTCGGTGAATAAGACCAGGGAAATAACTCTGCAACAAACCAACCAATAATAATGCAATCAATCAAAAATTCCGTATACACTCCTCAATTCAATACTAATGCCTGTCTGATTCTTACAGAAATCTTGAGTAGCGTGGTCTTCACCGAATTCCACTTGTCATTCCTCCTGTCAATTACAATTACAAACCCTGACTCCGCGTCATGCATCCTGCGAGATACAAAAACCCCGTTAATAAAACATAATTACACATTTCCTCTAATATTTATATGTAAACTACTCACGGTGGTACAGACGTCAAGTAAATCATTAACCGCCGGTAGTCCTCATCAGACAACATATGAAAATTTCCCCTATCCGGGAATGTCAGGATATAATGGTCATCCAGTGATTTGGCTCCTGTCAAAATCGCAAATTCCTGGTACATTAAGCCAACCACCGAGTCCACCGTGATATGCGCTCCTCCTTCTGTCGACCCTCTTTTCGACGACGACGTATTCCCCGACTCCATCGACTCTGCAACAAACATAAACATCAATTGATTAATAATCAACACAAAATCTGACAGGTTCACGAGGAATTCTCAATTCACATGTGGTCATCTTAAATCTTAAACTATTCGCTTAACAATAATCTAATATCTACCCAAAGCGTTTTCTTCGTCGTCATCCTCCGGACACAAATCTTGAAGAACATCTTTACTACAAACACTCCCCTCGTCATCGTCGTCCTCAGTCTTTTCGTAATTATTATCACTTCCACCCCCACCACCACAATCACCACTACCACCTGTCTGGTTGGCAGTGTTGTTTACTTCCCCTTCCTCTCCTGAAAGAGGACTAATATCCATTATTCTGACTTTATTATTATTTACACTTCATGACTTATGACGAGATCTGTCAGCACCACCACCACACATAACAATAATACACTCAAGTCGGCATACTTTTTATTCCTCCTGCTGGACTGATTGAGTAGTGGCACGAGCCAAACAAAAACACATCCAGGTCGACACACTACGGAGAACCAACCACCACCACCGCCACTCTGGACATGGAATTAATATTCCCAGTTCCCACACTCCTCAACACGAAGAAGTGTATTTTCGAGTGAAACATTTAAGAAGTTTCAGTGAGTAATCGATCGATAGCCTCGAATTGTGTAAAATTACATTTGATGTTCTTCACTTCCTTCATTTGTAACCTCAGTTAGAAGGGTTAATTGTTTAACCAATGTAATCACACAGTATGTTTATATTTACTTGTTAAATATTTATGTTTGGTACACATAGTGTTCCTATTATATAACTAACACATGAATGAAAGTTTCTTTGATGAATTAGATGAAATGTGTCTAACAAACAAGAAGAGCAAACTTGTTGTTAGACCAAATAATCAAACATTACTGGTTTGTATCAGTCAGGATATATAATCTACTATATAATAGTATAATAGTGTCTTCATATATAATTACAAATGCATGAAGAATGGCATTCTCCTCATCTCTACGTGTTTTTTCGTCAAACACGATATAAACACGAAGTGTGTGATTATTATGAGTTTACTACTATTTAACTTAACAGAGCAAAAGGAATAATAAAAGATTCTCGTAGAGATGCATTATTGAAACGCACGCACAATAAAACATATAATGAGTTGCATGGTATAAGTTATATAGAAAGAGAATTCTAAGGACCGTTTGTTGCTCAAATGGATTTTCAGGTAAATTTGGTACACACAGTAGGTAGTGTGTACTTTGTGCTTTTAGTAGTAAGAGATGTGGAATGGGAAAATCTTTTCAAAATCATAGAGTTGCAGTCGGTAGAAATAACGTGACTCGTTTAGCTAGCAGAAGAAGACGCGTGTCTTATTTAGGAAACGAGTTTGTCACTTCAATTTTAAGAAGACAAGGATGTTTCTTGTTAAACTTTGTGACTTTGTGTGCAGCTGGTTGGGCCCAAACCAAATCAGCTTTTTGAAAAGCATGAAAAAGATTATTATTATGAGATCTGAGGAAAAATCACGTCTATTCTGAGTTGGAGAGATTATTTTTGTGATGTTGCTTGAAGAAAGAAAATTGCTTTTAGGTGTACGGAGAGATGACATGAAAAATGTACTTTTGTAGACAAGAGTTTGCCTCTGGCGTTTGTTAGTTTAGTGCAAATTGTGCAATAGGAATTGAAATGACAAGACGATTCGTTTTGAACATACGGACTTTTAGGTAATTGTTGCTGGTTAGGAAGCATTCTCTGTTGTTCTTGAGGTATTGAATGTGTGTGTGAATGTGTCTCAAAGAGCTGGTTATGGTTTGTCCACCATTGTGATTATGATTATGATCATATACGAAGCATATGATAGTATTGCATATTATTGTAAAGTTAAAGAAATAACTAACCAAAATGGGTTTGCCCTGTCCTTGTAAACATCTTTCTTTTCAACCAGAGCCACACAAAACACAAATCTTGAATGTTCAAATAGCTTCCCATGATGTGCTGAGAAGATTCAGCATTGGGAATTGTATTGCATCATTGCATGTAAAGGGGTTTTAATCACAGCATGCAGATGCGAAGTTTTCTCTTAATCTTTTAGCTCTGGAGTCCCGTAAGTTCGTTTTCGTGTAAACGTAACTGATTTACCGACGTAATTTCGAATTTAATTGGATTTACTGCTCACGACAAGGGACTTCAAATACCCAGTTTCTCTTTTAGCAAAATGGAGCACTTTCACAACAATATTTCGCCATGACTTTGTCTGTAGAACTTGAGCAGAATTTTGTCAGCAAATGAAATCTAGAAAGCAGGAGGTTGGTTACTAATCAACTTATGTCTCATTTCAGATTTACTTCTGACAACACGGTTGTACGTTCGGTTTGTTCAGAGACAGCCAACAGTATGTCTATAATCAATATGGATGTGTAGTAATCAAATCATTATCACTATATTATGTCCAGTCCAGATTGTCTTCAGAGTTAAACCTCAGAGTCGTCAGTCACCACTAACAGGAAGTACAACTCGGTAATGAAGGAAAAGTTGTATCAGTGGCAATAGACAACATAAAGCATAATCATATTACGTCTTTGATCAATTCAGAAGGAAGTCTTTATCGTTTACATAAATGTAGTTAGTTTAAAGTTTTTGTGAATTTGTATTTGACGTATGATAGTATAGTTTTATGACAAAGTCAATCTTATATGAAATGGCTTGTGCTCAACTTAACTCTACAACATTAGGTTCTGTAAATCATATTTAATTAGCTCATGCCAGAAGCATGGTTTCAAAATGCAGTGCAATTTGCGAATTCGCAATGTACTTCAACTGCAGACTTCTATCTGCAGTGCATTAACTTGTATTAAGTGTGCATACAGACAGAGGATAAGAAACTACGGGAAAAGGACGATGAGTTTGATCCGATTCAACCTCTTGCTTGGATATGGTGACTAGGGAAAGCAGATTTGTGCTTTCGTAGGATAATAAAATGACAATTCAGCCTTTATTTAGTGTTTTGTACATCTATTGTGATCCTGTATGTAGTAAAGCTGTGGCATTCGGCCAACTCAGATCAAATCGGATCGACCAAAGAGGTCTGGCTCCTTCTGACTCCTCCAAAGAATTGCCATTTACACTTCATGTTTTATGCATCGTCAGTTCTCACTTCTCAAATCTAATTTTATGACTTCTTGTCGCATCCTTTTATTCCCCAAACCAAAGTTGATCCAAACCTACTTCCCAAATGGAGAATAATTGTTGCTGGAATATCACTCGAGGACGTTGCGGACTTTGGGGTAATTCATAGCTGTCATATTTGAACTGAGGACTCATTACCGGTTTTCTAGTTAGTTATGAGCATATCACATGGAATAAATTATCAACCTATTCCTTCCGGCACTTATAGGAACATGCATGAGTCTAAGATAATATTTCAAATCAAAATGTTTAGAGCACAAGGGTGAGCTAGAAAGTATCCAGTCTTTTTCTTGAAAATAGCCGCATACGACTTACTTGATCTATTTTGCTCGATATGGACAAGCAACCACACGACTAAATATTTTATTGGAATCCTTAAAATAACCATATGTGCTCAATGGCCACAGGAAATAAAAGCTTTACAAGCTTCATGCATACAAATTTCAGATTATCTTCTTCAATACGAGGACTGAATAATCAATGGAAACCAATCCTGCACTAAACCATTTAGCAGGAAGATTTGGTATGATTGCGTCTCCTTCAAGAATTCACAATTTCCGTGAAGCGCATAGGAAGTTACATAGGGCAAGATACGTGGTTTTTAATCGTAGATTTGCAGATGTGTTAAGCATGTGTGACGTGAGATTTCGTGCTGCAAATCGGCTATCAATACTCCTAAATACAAAGCATACTGCAACTAATTTCTTATTAATGCCCATCATTTAATTTTATGACACAACCTGAGGTGAGGATTTAACTGTTTTTTCTTTACTTGAGTCTATTTGCATAAGTATTAAAGTGAATAACACCAGGGTACACATAATAGTCCTTCCGTTTAAAAGTGTTTGT
>JAQGAB010002880.1:0-10833 GCA_034696565.1 Isotomurus graminis
ACAATGATAAGTGACGATAAACCTTTAACAAATGGACGCCCTGCAAAAGGACTATTCTCAATTCGTGACCTAGTCAAATGTGACAGTGAGTCTAAAGGTCAGTATTAGTCAAAATTGTCTTCAATTATCAATTAAGTAGCTCTACAAGTTACAATTTAACAGTTTGTAAAATATAAACAACTAAATAGATTCTACACCACATGCAAAACATGTAGCATAATTCATTTCACCTTGAGTCAATTAAAAACTTAGGTAAGAAATCATCCATGGTACATTTGGCATCTTTCGGCAACGTATTAGATAGACATAAAAAGTGGTTTTATTCGTATCGATTCCTTTTGCGCTGTTTTGCTACCAGTTGCACTTTCAACTTCATACAATTTTGCTCTACGCTATTTGCTGAAATTACTAATAAGCAATTTATAACACAGCCGTATTTTTATTCTACTCTCTACTGATTTGATTATGAAGTAAGTTTTTGTTTTAAAAGCAAATTAATTTTGAGTGAAAAATCTTATTAATTTTAACGAGAAGATTTTATTTTTCCCGAATGATCCACCCAAGTTCATTTAGTTGGTTTTTTCCTAGACAAAATATGCTTGATGGTGAAATGATAATTAGAAGTAGTATGTCCGTGTTCTTGGTAAAAATATTGTAAACTAGCCTCATCTCATTGTGTAGACCGGAGGAATGCTTTGTGCTTTGAGTTAGTTTTAAAAGATACTCTAGGAAGTTAGAGTACAAAGTAAGGTCAAAGTCAAGTTGCGTCTGTGATGGGATTCCTCCTGTGAGCAATGACAAGAGGTTTGAAGGGCTTGTCGGAAAAAACATTTTGAAAGAGTTTAAGGGTAAGGGGGGCGTGACTTGCGAGGGTCACGAAATCCTCATTAGTCTTAGAAGAAATTAACGTAATTAGCTGAGCAATTATGATCCGGCACCAACTGAACCATCGCACTCTATCGAACCATTGTATTCATTTTTTTCTTATTTTATGACACAGAAACTCGTAATTTTTGGACAGAACGAGATTCCTTGTTCAGTCTTTATTACCTCCATTTACTAATTACATGCATACCCACTCGGAGTTCAGCCCACAGGGCTATCCTATCAATGGTGAAGTGGCAAAAAACCATTTAGGTGGTCGTACTTCTAATTCATTCAAAATTCCATATTCATTGTCCTTATTAGGCTAAATGCAATTAACCCATGCACAAATACCACCGTCGCATTCCACCTCACCTTAATTGTCATTATCGTCATCTCTTTCTAATTAGCTCTCTTTGAAATGGATTTTACGTACTCGGCCACTTGTGCGTAACGGTTCTTATAGTGTCCCATCTCAAAGCCTCATCGTACATTCAAAGAGCCTTTCCTCTGCCCCTGCTGAACTTTGACCTTACTTTGAAATGACCTTAGGCTTCTTATAACAGACATACAAGCCATGTTACACGAGAAGCCGCAGCTGAAACCTTAATTGTTTTATGGTTTTTGTTGTGTAGACAAGACATTAAATAAATGGATTTGTGGAAGGTACAGACTGCTGAGCATTTAAGTGGTTAGTAATAATAAAAACAGGAGAAAGACATCTCACACACACAGAATTATAAATGCCAGAAGGCTAAATAGTTTGCTTATGCTGCTCTTATTTAAAATATAATCGCATTGCTCTTTAGCTAATTGTAATTTCTCAGAAAAATCCTTCACATTTATCAGAATCCATTTAAGTGACTGATCATGAACGCCGAGTAATTATGACATAGGCACACATACAAGTCCTGAAGAAACTTGATATAAGAAGTAATATATACATTCGCATAAAGTCTTTCATACACGCTTGAGTAATCCATTTAACAGGATTGAGAACAATTACAAAGCTACAAAAAAACTAATGAAACAAAGTAGTAATTTCCTGAGGGCAGTTTTTCTCTCACAGAATCAAATTCCCACAGGGATAAATATTTAATCACAAGTAATTAACTAAATACCATCATATGATGAGTGCGCAGAGATTTGATTTCCCAAATCATTCATGAAATATTTAATGTGTGAGCCACTTTCATAAAAGTTACGAATCAATGTATACAGCTCCCTCATTAAATTACTCTGTGTGTACGGCCTGCTCAACTAATCTGTCTGTTTTAATTTGTGGTAAATTGTCTTGTCTCTCGTCTCATCACGACATGATTAAAGGGAAAGAGAGCACAGCAGGTATTGATCAAGTGGATTAAAATTCCAATTAACTTTTTAATCCTTGATTAGACACGCTTGTGTCAAAAAGACAATTAAAATTATTGGATAAGTCAAGTGTTGCAAAATAATTAGATTGAGAGGGCTATCACTGAGAAACAACACTAGAAGCTTGATTTCATTTCCTTTTACGGATAAAAACTCTTTTATTCGATGTAGGCCTTTTCTATGCCCAACTATATACCCTTGCACACAAAATGCAAGTGACGGGGCTAATCTACTTAACACAAAAAAACTAATTAACTATTCAAAGAATTAAAAAATTCAACTTGGATTTAATTTCTAAGATCGGATCAACCATCAACCCTTCATCTTAAGCGTATGTGTGCACTGGGCACATACATATGCATATCTACATTGCCTTACTTGGTCTATACTACGCAAGAAGTTCAACCAGAAATTGGTCCTTCATTGTTGCAGAGTAATTGTTACAATGACATCAGCATAATTTACCCCACTCACAAATTAACTCAATTTATTCATAAATGAAATGAAACACAATTACTCATGAAATTAATCTCCACTCATTCTTCTTGTCTATAATGCTATATGATCATGTACAGCAGGGAGAGATAATGTAGAGAGTTCCGTGCAAGGAAGGCTATTTTTTTATTGTGCCACTGTGCTCTCCTCTGCCATTACTTAAGCTTAAATATCATCCAGAAGAGATGAACATGGACGTGATCTAATATTGTCATCATCATCATCGTCATACAATTAGTCATCAGCATTTTATCATCACACACCTTCCAACATCAAACACACCGTTACGAATCGGAAGTTGGGAGAACTAAATGATGAACTTTTTCAGGACACATAAATCTCTCTCCACCACAGTAACAATAGGTGTTAAATGGTAAATTAAGATTGTGCGAAGGTAGTTCTACTCCTGTGTGTGTAGTAATATCACTGGCACGGAGACTGGCGCCTGTATTTTCACAATGAGATCACCATGAAACAATGAAGTCTACTACATGTCCAGACAACTGCTTCTTTTTACTCGTTCCGAGTTCATCCCATTCATCTCTTCGAGTATTTCTTGGGAAGCGATTTCACTCTCGTACTTCTCATCCTTCATTCGTTGCTATACACTTTAATCTTACTAGATAGTTCGGTGTATTGCTTCTGGGGCCAACAAGTTCGTTTGAAATCGCTGGAAATTCACTCACTCAATTAGTAATGAGATTCTAGTCTCCATATCTTAATAAGAGGGAATGATCAAGCACTTATCAAATTATCTTCGGTCGTAGTCTTCCATACTCTCATTTCCAAATATATTTATGGCTATTTTGTCATTAATCTTGCGCCATTGGCAAACCACAACTAATTTAAGCATTGAACAGTCAACCATCCAAAGCATTAGGCTTAAACACAAGGTTAATTCTTGATTTTAACCACTTCTTCAAGCAGACATAGCGCATAGCTACTTAGACTTAGAAAAAGCCACTGGTTATCGCACACACCTGAATAACTGAGTTCCTAAGTCATAAATTAACTGTGTAACAAGCAGGAAAGATAAAATAAGGATGAGCAAACAGGATACAGGAAAAAGAAGAAGGATGGTTCATCACAGTATTCTAAATTCTAACGCACAACACTTTACATAATGGTGCAGCAACAGCAGCAGTTAACTATTATAGAGTGCGAATGGGTTGGTTGAGCGTTTAAAAAGACATTAGTCTCAAATGATGCCGTTGATGATGGAAAAAGGCTTCTTCAGTTTTGCAAATAGTCTTCTACTGTGAGACACAAAAAGCTCCAAGAGTTGTTGGATTAGATAATGAATGACAAAGGTGGAGTATTTCACGGCTCTGTGATTCCTTTGTTACTGTCGCTTGGCTAAATCCACCTGCAGTCCAACCAACCACCTGAGTGATACATAAAAGCACATCTTCACACTTTTCGTCTATACTTATCCACTCTGATAAGCATGGAATTGTCTCAAATTATCCTTCTCACTCTCGATTTCCGACACTTACCCCAGGAAAGGCAGATGACAACTCGGGGATATTAGACTCACCGAATGAAGCCTGTATATTATAACACTTCTTAAGAGATGATCTCGTAAATCCTCTATTTTATATCCCCTTCATACATGTTTTATTACCATACACACGGAGAGCAATAAGCAAGAGCAGGCAGAGTGTGACCGCAGAAGTGAATTAGTCTTCACACTGTAATAATAATGTCCTTAGTTCCTCTCAGTGAGACGATTATTACCGTGTGAATTTGAGGAAGCCATAATGCATCAATCACTTTTGATTTTTTGTATCCTATTGTATTTTACACGATGGTGCAGCAAAGCCATGTTTCTGCATTTTACAAGCTTTGTTGTAAATTAGAGGTATAACTTCTTTGGTGGTTTTGGTTCTTTGAATTGTGTGTTGTACGTGCAAATGGATTTCCTACCCAATTACATTTTGAGCTATGAATCGTTGAATTGTTGAATGCTCCTACTTTTCAAGTGAATTCATCTCGTCTCGGCTCACCAGACATTTCAAAATCATGTTTACTCTAAACCATCATCATTTCTTTCTTCTCTCACTACTTTTAATGGATTCTCAGAGTTTAATGATCTCATCTGGTGCACATTACGTTGTCATTTGGATGTGGATTTTTGAAATTCAATTATCCCCTTCTTCATTTCATACGCAAACACTCATTATCACCACAAAATTCTTTTTTGTGTCTTCACTTTAACATCTCTTACGGCTGTATGCTCATCATCGTACACTATCTCTTCACACTAAAACTCCTTCAGATGTGGTTGTCCGAGTCTAAAGGTAGATTTTTAAATTTGACTTAGTCAAACCACCACAACAACTACCTCTCCCATCATCACCTCTATTCACTACTAGTGCATACCCAAATATGCTTCTTGTTCTAACTCTCATCTTCTCCAAAGTCAACCAAATTATCCCTTTTGGATGAGCCTAGTTATTACTTTATTTCTGCGGTTTTAACGCTTCCTTTTGCTACTGTCTGTGTGTATATTACCTCCCCAAACTTATTGGTGATGATTCACGATTCACTTGATTTCTCATTCATGCTTCCACTTTGATCAGAACACGTAATCAATCTACCTTGCTAGAACGTATTAACGCCAGACCTTACTGTGTTTTCCTCTAACCAACATCAGCCACATTACCAGTTTATTACTATTTTACTATTGGACCGGAGGTCTCGATCTTTTTAACTTTTTTGTACATAATCATCCAAGTCTGGTGGTCGCCTATACACTTGTCCTCCCTTGGTAATTAAATCATGATGATGATTCCTCCCGAGATTCTTCGTGAGTGTTACCCTACAGACAGAGATAGTGGCAGATGTCAACTTCTTTGCGATGTGATGAGTTAATGGATGGGTCTTGTACCCTTCGCACTTATCGGAGATCCACATGAGACTCCTTTCACACAATCAAACCCAGTCTCCGTGTTTTGTCTCCTACGAATTCAGACGTACATGACTCACTCCTACTCTTCCTTTTTAGTCACAGAGAGATAACAAAGAAGTTGCATGAATGATGCGTAACTGTATTGGTGTCTGTATGTGTCTGTCTGAGACAATTAATTATTTCTTTTAAACTGTCAATTTATGCAGAGTACGACCATGGAGGGATGGACGGAAGCGGTGGTAATGAGAGTAGTGGTGGTCATGGTCATCACGGGGACCATCAAAGAAACATGAGTGGAAACGGTCTGAATGATGACATGCCTAATGGTCACCACAACCTAGGACATAACAGCATGATGCGAGGATCTCCCCAGAGTTCTGAGGACGGGTGTGCATCGTCGTCGGGAAAAAGAAAAGACCACGATGGGGATGAAGAGGGTGTGTCCGACGAAGGTGAAGGTTCCGAAGGGATGGAAGATACACCTAAAAGGAAACAACGACGCTACCGAACCACTTTTACTTCGTATCAATTAGAAGAACTCGAAAAGTCATTCTCTCGGACGCACTACCCTGATGTATTCACAAGGTGAGAGTTTAACTCGTATACAAGTGCAACAAAAACCTTAAAAATCCATAGGAAAGAAGGTTTAAGTAGGTGTGCAATTAAAATGATATAGAGACGAGAGAGAATGACAGCATTTTAAAAAGCGTGTGTAGACAGCGTAATAATCGATTTGAGTGAATTAATTTAGTGAGAAAAGAGTAAAGCAGCAGGAGACTCTGCATGTCGTATCATTTGGTACCTTTCATCGCACAGTGGAACATGAGGATTTTGGTCTTTTGTGGTTGTGAAGGTCAGGTTAAATGTTGTAAACTTGTTGAGGGTTAAGGTGAGGGTGCATCTACAGGGATAATGTTCATCTCTCAAGGGGTCCACATTGCCAAAGGACCGACGGGGAAGGAACAATGGACACTCACCGTGCAAATGGTCCTTCCTTTCCTTTTGAGAAAGTAATTAAACCAGAGTAAATAATTACAGAGTAGCTGTGGACTAGGGATTAATGATGTCCATTCTACAATCCCTCCGTCGGCTAATATCCAAGACAAACATAATATAAATGCAACGTGAATTTCCCAGAATCATCAGCACGCCCGTGTCTCTACCTTATTTTTCCGTTTTTCACCAAAAACTTTCAACTCGCAGGCTCCTTCGTACCTCATACATTCGAGTGTGAAGTACAGTCTTTTCTCAGGATCTCAACTTCCCAACTAGACCATAGTAGTCATTCTCTCGTAGGGAAAACTACCTTCAGAATGATGCATAGTTGTTTCTGACAGGAAATTACCAATCACTGGATACCTTAAAACATTACTAGTAGCACCGACGATACAACTACCACCAGTGATTTCCTTGATCAAAGACTATGATTCTGCGAATTCTCAGGTCATTAAGAGCACATAAAGTGTGTAAACACAAAACTTTCCTCAGTGTTTCAACCTGAATCACTCAAGTCTTGAGTAATACTCACTCTCCTTTGTCCTATTTGCAGAGAGGAACTTGCCATGAAAGTTGGACTGACTGAAGCAAGAATCCAGGTAAATAATGTGTTTCCTTGTTTCCTTCGTCAATGCGCAACCTGGTGCATTTTTATGACCTAGCCTGTTTTAGTTATGTTACAGTGCTGGGAATAAGCTTTTTTTCTAAATTAAACTCTGACACGCATCAAGCCTTAGTTGTAATACTTCAATGAGCAGTTCAAGCCACACAACATATGATTTTGTACAAACCTTCATCTTAAGTAAAAAGAATATTACCATTTAATCATTTATGCATCCAAGCATTTCTCCTCCATTTCTCTCTTTCTCTCCAGTAATCAGTTTACTTTTTGACTTAACACTTCCATTACTTATTTCTTAACGAAGCAAATGTTATTTATGAAATTGGATAAACGTGGTAAATCTACGAGGAGGCAGAAAGAAAGGATTTCATTCAGAGTTTTAATTTAGAACTCAGCAGGGACTCTTCTTCTTCTCCAGTCCCTTAGAGACCTGACCCTTTCCAATTTTCCCAATTAAACATATCTTTCTTCTCTCTCCAACAACCTCAGGCTTGTAATTAGTTTATGTTGATTTTGAAAACAATACTGCGTTCAATCATCTTCCCGGAACCCAGTACTTAAATATATGATGGTTATCCTTAGGTATGGTTTCAAAATCGTCGAGCCAAGTGGCGTAAGCAAGAGAAAGTGGGTCCCCAGGCACACCCATACAACCCCTTCCAACAGACAATCAGCCTCGGTGGGGGTGGAGGTGGTCCACCTTCAATGGCTCCGACTCCATTCGGTCCCCTCTACCTGAGAAAGCACCACTCACCTTTGGAATCTCCCCCAGGAGCTCCAACAGCCACTCCTTCGATGCTCAATCACCGACTCACTCACCCCTGGAATCCACACTTGTCCTACTTCCCTGCCCTTCCTCACCACTCCCCACTTAACTTCAACCGAAGTCCGTTCCTAAATCCAGCAGCTGCAGCTTCCTACCTTCCTGGAGCCCCGTCCTTTCAAAACCTCCTTGCTCATCTTAACGTCGCTGCTGCAGCTCAACAAATGAACCAACAACTCCCTCCCGGTCATCCTTTAGCATCGCTTAACGCTGCAGAACTGTTGCTCCAACATTCCATGGCTGCCCAAGGTCCGTCTGGGTCTTCTCAAGGCGGAAGTGGTGGTCTACACAGTCCAGTTGGAGGAAGCACGGCAAGCCCTCACTTCTCCCCTGATGACTCTGGTCACTCCAGATCTGGTGGTCGTAAATCCATTTCCCCTTTAACAAGAGAACATGAGGAGAGTTCAGATAGTGACTTCCGAGTCATTTCTCCCCACTCAGATGACAGCAACAGACGAAACTCAAGCATTAACACATTGAGGGTCAAGGCAAAAGAACATGCGGAGGCTCTTCGAGCCCTCCACAACAATTCCACGGATGTGGTCACCACCAACTAATTTAACCGAAGAACAAACGCTTCTCCGAGAAACATACTGCAGTCATCCATTGCCCATATAGACAGGTGTGTGAAAACATAAATTACACGTGAAACAATGGGCCACAACTATTAACTACAGACGCCTACCAGCCTAACTCTCTTTTTGCCCCGCAACCTACAACCTCTCTGATGGTAATTGCACATCACTTGTAAGTGCTTTTACAATCCAACATCCAACTCCAATCTAATTAACACCCGGCATTAGGGAAGCTAGGAAAGTGTTGCAAAAATAGACTCACACTCCTAATTATTAATAGCCAGGCGTCTACAAAGAATATTTCGCCCATGACTCACCCCAATTATCACTCCATTACCAGACAAGCTAAATTATACTACCTTTTGATTCCTGACGCTCATATAGTATTATAAGTATTAAGTATGTTGTTTTTAATTGTGATACAGTGAAAAGTGCAACTCTACAAGTTAACAATTCAATTTGCCTCAGATTATGATAAATATGAGATGCTCTGTCCTATTAGTTTATGCCTTATGAAACAGATACTTTTTGTTATATTCGTAATGAAGGTTGTTACATATCCGGTTAGTTAGTTCCAGTGACTGTTCTCGTTGTTAGCATTACTCATCCATTGTGCATCAGTCTCCGTCCTGATATACTCCATTTAATTTAAGTGTATATTTAGAGATCTCAGGAATCATTTTTAATTTATTTTGCTTCTTATCATTAGGAGAATTAATGGAGTCAGTAGATGATGTTGATGAGGAATGTCGAAAAGTTTAAAGTTGTCGATGAAGGAAGATATAATATACTTTTTATTCTTCCTTCATAGATCAATTAAGAATCGTAGCGGAAGAAATGATATTCACTGGCATCCACTTTATTGTTGATGAGGTAGTGTGTAATAATAGTAACATATATATTGCTACATATAAGGATAAATCGAAGACAAGTGATGTTGATAGTTGATAATATATTTAGTATGTTTAAAACACATACACTTTGAATATCCCCTCGTTGAATAATGCAATAAATCGAATGAATACGTAGAGAAAGAATATAATGACATAAACCAGTAATTCTTATTTATTCCTCTCTTCTTTTAGTGTTTAGTAAGTTGAATAACCTAACCGTACAATCCATACAAAAGCAGTCTATAGTGAAGTCACAATTCACAAACCTTGGCATTGACATCTAAAAGACTCCTAAAGGTATATGCAGTAAAGTACGAAGAATATTTGACGGAGAAAATTACTCAGCTGAGGTGAAGAGCAAAGGTCACCGTTAAGAAGAAAACATGTAATTGACAAATGGGTTTGAAAATGAAGGATCATTTCATCTTAACGTTGTCATTAAGTCCATTCCAAATTACTCACAAAGTTATCCCACTTACTTTGAGTGAGAGAAGAAACGAAGAATATTGTGCGTCTCTACTCTCAACAGAAAATATTTTATGGGAGGATGGATGATTAGACGTTACTCTAATTACTTAAATAATGCATTCAGAGAAATAAATTGTATTTCTACAATTCCATCCATTATACCTTTAGGTAGGATAATCCAAGGCTAATCCTTAATTATATAGGGCGGAATAGACTTATAATTCTATCCTCAAGGTTAATGTTTTTCCCTCATGATCATAAACTTGCGAAAAAATGAGAACTCTCTCAGTATTCAGAGGCAACAATAACACCGTTGGATTGTAAAATGGAACATTAATTCTTATTTATCGAACTAAACTTTCAGAAACTTCTTGAATTTAATTGATTCCTGAGTACAAAACATTCATATGACTGGCATGTTTGTGGTTAATTACAATACACAATCCGTACTCATCAACAACACAATTTTTAATGTTACAAGGTAAATCCAAGTACAACAATAATAAAGATGTTCTATAGAACTCCCACAGGGCATTACACTCATCTTCAGTTCATATTATTGAAATAACAAATATATAGTGTGAAGGGTAATAATTGTTTGATGAGCAACACGTGTTGCTGCACACAAGCACTTCTGGTACTGGTACAAAAGTAGTGCACTCAGTTCCTAATAAAAGTTGGAAATGGCAATCAAATAGTATTTCTAAATTCTCTCTCTCTCTCTCTTTAATAGCGATAACAAGAGAAACGGAGTTGATACTCAGGAAGAAGTTTTATTGCGAATTTCCTCAACCAAAGTAATTTTAATTGCTGAT